>CM031966.1:26806130-27023630 GCA_018749465.1 Paracanthobrama guichenoti
TCAAGACACATTTCTTATTATCAATGTTAAAACTTTTGTGGAAGCAGTGATAATTTGTTCAGAAGAACAGCACTTATATTTGTAACATTATAAATGTCTTTACTCTCACTTTTGATCAACATAATGTGTCCTTGCTGAATAAGTATACATAAAAATAAAAATAAATTCTTACTGACCCAAAACTTGTATAGTTTTAGTTTTTGTATCAAAATGATCATAATAATAATTTTAAAAAAAATCTCCTTAGTGACTATGCAGGGGTGTGTGCCGCACATAAAGCAATGAAGAACGTGGCAAGTCTGATAAACGAGAGGAAAAGGCGACTTGAGAGCATCGACACCATCGCTCACTGGCAGGTGGCCATCCTCCACTGGGCGGTCAGTGTTTTCAACATTACTTAAACTATTTCTGACTTATTCAAGGTAGTAGCCACATTCTCTTTGATGTTTTTGTATAAAGAAATTTGGCAGAGTGTGTGTGATGTTAAAGCCACAATATGTATTTTTTTTCGCCTCTAGAGGTCGCTTATTCAAAACAAAAGCGTAGCTTGATGATGCTTTGATTTCACAGAGCTTTTATTATGCTGCGCTCATGCGTATGTGGGGTAGCGCTGTTTTATCATATTAGATACAGTTGAGTGTGTTGAAAGTTAAGTTATAATGCTACTCTGTGCGTTCGCTCGGAGGGTACTATCCAAACAGTTGCTCACCTGTCGGAAATCAAGGGTAACGCGGGTATGATGCCATTTAATATGCGACGCACGGACACGGTCTGTGTCGTGGTTAAAATTGCTTATTTCTCTGGATTTAAACATTCTTGGAAACATTTGGGATAATGTAAGTACACAAGTCAACAAAATATATAACATTGTTCTAGTGGTATTTGGATATTTTAATCCAAAAATCATACATATTGTGCCTTTAATTGGATACCACGTTGATCTGTTTATTCGATTACTTATTAGTTAATACACTGGGTCATTCACAGGGCTAAATGTGGCTTTGTGAAATATAGAACGATAATTTCAGGTTTCAAAGCTTGTTTGAAGATTTCAAAGTTGTTCACTTCCTTCACTTCCTTCAGGGTGATGATGTGTTAACGCGAAGCTCCGAGCTCATCCACTCCGGTGAGCTAACGCGGATAGTACGACCCGGTAAGACGCAGCAACGCAGCTACTTCCTGTTTGACCACCAGCTGGTGTTCTGTAAGAAAGACGTCCTGCGGAGAGACCTGCTACACTACCGCGGCCGTATGGACACAGACCAGCTCGAGCCCGTCGACCTGCCCGATGGACGGCACACTGAGCTGGGCCTGCTGAAGAACGCGTTTCTCCTACGGCACGCAGAGAACGTGAACGTGCTGTGTGTGCTGTGCTGCAAAAAGAACCAGGACAAGCAGAGATGGCTGCAAGCGTTTGCTCGAGAACGCAGACGGGTACAGGAAGACCAAGAGATGGGTGAGTCTTATGGCTGAAGGCGTCAATTAGGATGGAAATATGGCAGTGAATTCAAAGAATGCCATTCTCTCTCTTTTTTTTTTTGGTCTCTTTTCAGGGATGGAGATTACTGAGGCCCAGAGGAAGCAAGCAGTTCACAACGCCAGGAAATCTAAACAAGGCAAAATGAAAAGTATGTCCAGGCTTTCAAACTCTTATCTTTGTGCAGGGTTATAATGGCTTTGAATTGAGTTTTAAACGTAGTATTTATTTCTCTGTTTTCATTTTATTTATCATTTTTAATTTTATCTTTTCAATTTAAAGTTTTGTTTTAATTCTGTCAGTTATAGTAATTTATTTTCTAGTTTCCTTTTTTATTTTGTTTTTATCTTAGATTTAGGATTGTTTAGGATTACAAATGTTTGGATTTTTTTTTTTTTTTTCTTTTACTTTTTTTTTTCCCAGGTGGTTTTAGACTTATGAAAATGGATTTTAATTTAATTTCAGTTTTCCTTTAGTTTGCATTACAGGAAAGTATGTGAAATCAGTAGGGGTTCTTTTTTTTCTTTGCAATTTAGTTTAGATCTTATTAGTTATTTTTTCAGTTATTATTTTAGTTTTCATATTTTTGAGCCTCCAAAGATAATGCATTTACTGGTATCAAATGTTAAATTAATGTTCGAAAATCATTGTAAAGGTTTCAAATTTTATATTGTAGTATTATAATTTAGTTGGTTGTCATGAAAATTTATTTTAGTTTTTTCAGTTATGTTAGCTTTATTTGTATAGTTTATATTTCAGTTAACAAAAAGGTTTTCATTTAGTTTTGATGATAATGACACTGGGTCAAAAATCTAGGCAATATCATATTTATTCATAGGAAACTGAATGGAACAAAACTGTTATGATTACATTTTAATGGCATGTTAAATCACCAACCAAGTCTGATGAAGTCATACTCACTCTGTGTCTGTCCGCTTCCAGAAATGAATTATTCTGGTCATCCTGTGCCTCCCCACCATCAGCCCCTACATCCTCTCCATCAGCGTCATGTGACCGTGCCAACCAGCATTCCTCAGCAGCAGGTCTTTTCTTTAGCAGAGCCAAAGAAGAAACCGACTCACCTGTTGTACTCACTTGCACGCAGTGCCCTCTTCAGGAAATGACAGAGACACTTTATATGTTTTTACACATTCAATGCATACACATGAATATGTATATTCATATACGTATAAGTATGTGTGTGTAAATGACATATGTGCCTCAGTATAAAGGCTCATTATTTAGCCTTAACTAAGTCAGTGTGTTAGTAAGGAAAGTGTTAGTTATCTTTTTGTCAAGAAGCTGCTTCCCTTTGGGTTTCTCCCGTTTGTTATTTCACAAAAATGTGTTTATGACAAAAGGTTATATTCATCTTTTTAGCTACATGTCTAAATACTTTTATTGCTTTACATGAGGTTGGAGCCTTGTAAAGTGTAAAAATAAAACGGCAAACACTAACATCTACCATGTTCTGTAAATAAAGTTGAACCAAATGTACACAGTCTGTGCCTGTAAGTGTTCAAATACATCAAATCTTAAGTTGCCTGTGTTCTCTGTTATTGTCCTAAGAGGCTGAATGCATCTATAGGATAAGTGAACACAAGGCTCACTGTCTGCACACCTGCCAGGATACAGTTACACACTGTTAGGTGGAAACGAAGCGCCTCGTGTCGTTTGCCTTCATTCCGCCGCTCACATTCGCGTCGTGGTTGCAGACAGTTGCATTTTTGGGGAAACGGTTTTAACAATGAAGGTTCCCAGCATTTGAGATTACCGGTCCAAATGAATGACTGTATGCCATGGAAACAGCGCGAGAGGAAGGCGGGCAGGGGAGCGAGGATGATGCGGCCCGGGAAGACGCCACAAGTGTGAGTATTTAATACTGCTAGACCCCTTGAATGTCACCATAGTAAACATAGTTTCCGACAAAATAACAATTATTATTGTAGTGAATAGTCACTTAGTAATAGTCATTTGAGTGGTTGTTATTACGTCAAAATCACAATATAAAATATAATGGGATATATTTCAAATAAAGAATAAATGTCTTTTTAATAAAAGAATAAATGCCCCCCCCATTTTTTTATGACAATGGTGGCAACTAAGTTATATAGTTTTACTCTGATAGTAACTAAGTTATTTTGGTGTAAACTGCAGTATGGTAATTTCTGTGAGAGTTGAAACATTTTGACCTCTGTGGAGGCGTCTATGAAGTTGTTGGCTTGACATTTCGAAAAACTGAATTTTTGCATTAACGATTTGGATAAAATCCATAACCGCGTGAAAGTGGGTTTATCATAAGGTGAATATCATAAGAATATTCAAAACCTAGATCGCAGTTTATTTGTTGTAACTTGCCTAGATGGATTGCAAAGTGCATAATGTTCTCACTATACCTAACTTGGTGAAAGATGGGGGACTGTCTACAAAGAAGTTTCTAACTAAAAACGTTCAATGACCCTGTCATCGAAAGTGTAAGTTACACAAATATATATATTTTTAATTGTGTTGTGTGCTCTAAGATGCGCGGAACACACATCTATGTGTGAACATTATTCTTTTTAATTAATTGTGACCGAGCCATTGTACGTTTTTCTTCGTTTATTCTTTGTAGATGGTCCCTAAGTACTGTACGTGCTATTTTTGTATTAACAACATTTTGAGGCATTTCAAAATGAAATTTAATTTTAACTCGCGATTGTCTCTTTGAGCTTTATTTTAATCGGAAAGACGGCGTTACCTCGTAAATGAAATACAGCGAAAGAGATGGGATGACATCATGTAAATAATGCATGACTGGAGAAACCACAATGAACGAGTCATTGTGATGGGCGCAAAACAAATGATTCTAACTTACTTTTCAGAAATATTTACCTGTGTCTAGAAAAATAGCTTGAGCTACAAAAGTACAGTGATATCATGGTACAGTGATGGTATTAGTTGGTAATAATACCACATTACTATCTATCTATCTATCTATCTATCTATCTATCTATCTATATCTATCTATCTATCTATCTATCTATCTATCTATCTATCTATCTATCTATCTATCTATCTATCTAATCTCATACGTTTGATGGCAGAATGTCTTAAAAAATGTTAGCACCATGTCAAATAAACCATGACAGTAAAGTTTATGATTAAAGTTTTATAATTAAGTTAATGTTATAGGTAATTGTGTGCATAAATCTGAGTATGGGATAGTTTAATTTTTAATTTTATTTATTTATTTTTATTTCCAATACATTCACGTTGACATTCATGGCTGTAACCAAATATTTAAGATTGGGGGTGACCAGTAGGTGACCCCATGTCTAAGGTGATTTTCAGCCCTGACCTTGTCCATGAACATGAACATAGAGATTGCTGTAATTGGTTGTAATAATTTATTATGGGGGAAATGACTGAGGCAGTTGTCCATTAAGTCATTGTGAATTCAGAGTTAGGTGGATTTTGTAACCCAGTTGGATCTCTCTCAGAATTACTGAGTGGCTTTACCATGTAACTCTAACCGCTCATTGCAATAATATCTGTTTGTGATAAGACCACAACACACACCTTAAATCCAAAGCCACTGATTTCCCACTCATTCGCCATTTGAACCAATTAAATGTTAGACTGTCTTTTACAAGAAATGTAAAACACATTAACATCTGGAGTCCTGAAATGACATCAGAACTTTTATGGCAGACCATTTATGATATCTTGTGACTAGCGCTGTGTAATAAAATTATCAGAAAGTTATGATAGTACTCATGCAAATTGCTATAATCCAGGTCATCACACTTTTGATTCTAACAGCGGTTGGCTTTTCGTGAGTGTGTTTTTAATGCATCAGGTCAGAATGTGATACATACCTGTGGTTTCAGGTAGCTGATGTGTCTGTGGAAGTGGCTACGGTGGACGCAACTCTTAATAAACTATGCAGAAGATACAACAGACGCAGAAGAAGAGCAAAAAAGACAAAGAAGACAAACCCAATATTGGATCTACAGAATCTGGCCATCCTCATTACAGTGGTGGTGTTTGTCGTTGTGGTGATAATGTGGTCTCTTCTGTGGGTTTTTATATGTAAGCTAAACACAAGCGCTCATATACATACCCTTGTGAAAAGAAGTGCACTTAATTGTATTGTGTAGACTTGTAGTGTACTTTAAATCTTAAATTGTATTTTTAAAAATATATGTGCAGATGGTGACACTATTTTAGTTTCATTGTTACATATGTTACATGTAGTTACTATAGATTAATAGTAATAATAACTATACATTTATTCTAATCCTGAACCAAACCCTAATCCCAACCCTATAGTAAGTACATGTAGTTACTTAATATTACTCAGTACTTAAATGTATAATTACAGTGTAACAAAGACACCTTAAAATAAAGTGTAACCATGCAGATAATATAATATTAATGAAATAAAGGGCCACTTGTGTACTCAAACTAAAAGAACTATTAATAAACACTTGTGCACTTTGTAATTATGTCAAATAAAAAGCTTTAAAGTACATTTTAAATAATTATATTAATAATAATTTGTTGTGCACTTATACACTTATTTTGATCTGACATAAAGCACTGTACTTGATTATGGTTTATTTCATAATGCATTATAATACTATGTATTATACTGATTACAATTATATTATACAATATTTTATTATACAAAATTATTATACTTTAAATGTATTAAATTGCAACTTTATCATTACAAATGTGTAATTACAAATATATTTAAATACATGACATACAAGTGTCAACAAAAATTACATTAAGTATATTTTAACTGATCGTAAATGCTTGTCAGTACATTCATTTTAACCATATGCATTTAATTTGGTTAGCTTGCAATTAAGTGTCCGAAAACATTACATTCAGTTAGTACTTGAACACTTTCTTTTCTCATTTTAAAAGTATGCTAAAGCGTTCTTTTTCACAAGTGTATATGTCCACAAGACTATTTTAACTGAAGTGCACACTATGTGTTTTGTAGTCCGGAGAGAGAGCAACAGTGGTGTTTATTTCGCTGGTATGTTCCGTGTTGCCAACGTGGAGTTTATACCAGAGTACCGGCATGCTGACTCGAGCGAGTTTGTATCCATGGCTAACCGTGTACAGCATGTGGTGAGTGACACAGCATAAATATGTCATTAGAATATAAGGCCTTCAAAAGCCATTGTCACCTTTAATATTTACCTTCCAATAAGATAACCAGCGTATACCGAACGTCATCAGTGTCCAGACTCTACAAACAAACCGTCATCGCTGATCTGAGGTACAGATCAGTATTACTCTGCTAGATGGATTTACTTCATTAGGTCATTTGAGATGTCATGGTTAATGGCTTTGTGTGCAAACAGTAATCCCAATGACCTCTCACCCCATCAGTAATAATAATCAAGGTGGTGTACTGGTGCATTTCTGGATGATCTTTGTGGTGCCGCACCTGAAGACTCCAGCAGTGTGTGAGGAGTGTGTGAGTGCCATCCTCAGGGACTCTGTGCTGATGAGTATGAAGAACAGGTCTTCAGTGGGCTTCCTGCAGGGCCTTCCTGTGGACATCGACTCCATTCTTGTCAATGGTAATCTCAGCCACTGTTAACCCCTTCTCAGGGGGTGCATAAATTAAATGACACACCCAAAATAGTCCTTCTGACTACTTAGTGGTTATTTTACATAATGTTAATTGTTGTGCATGTGTTCCTTGTTTTTTGTGAATCATTTCAGCTTCAGAAGTATTATTATGGTGAATTTATATAGCCTATATATATTTTGTCTTTCCAGTTGCTTTACGCTCAGATTACACATCAACAGCTGTGGGTGAGTCAGTCAAGACAGATATTTACATATATGACCAGGGTTGTGTGCAATTCAGAACTGAATTAAGCAGCCTTTTAAATTTCAGTTACTCAAGTCCTCAGTGTCACCTTTAGATATGCTGATTTGCTGCTCAAGAAACATTTCTTATTATTATTATCATGTTGAAGTTGTGCTGCTTAATATTTTTGTGGAAACCATGATCATTTTTTTAAGGATACTTTTATGAATAGAAAGTTTAAAAAACAGCATTTACAGTCAAACCAAAAATTATTCAGACACCTTCAACATTTTCTCTCATTATCACAGTTTATTTGCTAGAGTTTAGAAAATGGTAATAAAATATGAAAAGAACTCAGAGTTAAACTGTGTCAGAACAAATTCATCTTGATAATGTCAGATAACTTTGATAGAAAGGTATGTAATGATTTCAATCAACCAATCAGCTGTCAGCTGTTCAATTTAAGTACACAATTAGATAAAACCAGGTCAACCAATGACCAAGCAATGCTTCATTTTGTTCAGTCTGTGGTGTAAAAGGTCACATTAACAATTAAAGAAAAAACACTTCAGCAAAACATGGTCAGATTAAAGTGTCTGAATAATTTTGGTCCCAAATGTATCAATTTTACTGATAGTCCACTGTATGAAGAATTTCTGGGCATAATATGTCAGTTTACTTTATTTTGCTATATCCTCACTTACATAAATGAACTATAGTGTCCTGCACCCACTAGTTAAACATATCTGGTGTCCGAATCATTCTTGGTTTGACTGTATATGACATAAAAAACATTTTTGTAATTTTACTGTCACTTTTGATCAATTTAATGTGTCCTTGGTAGTGCACACATATTTCTTTATGTTTCATTAATTGATTGCCATTTTATGGAACATTTCCTACATGCTCTAATTTACTCCAGTTTTTAAAATGCAGCATTGGATGCCAATATCTATTTTTATAAAATTATTAGAAAATTTGTATTAATTGATTTAATTATTAAATAAAATATCTGCAACTAAATTAAAATCAGTTTTAATGGCTGTGTTAATTGTTTTGACAGAATATTTCTAAGTTTAGAGAAATATAAGTAGAGAAAAATATTTCTACATTTCAGGAAATAAATGTTTTATTAAATAGTTTTTATTCGTGTTTTGCAAGTTGACTAATGCAAGTTGTGAAAACTGGAAGTAACTGTGTTGAGTTTCTTTGAATTGCAATTCAGTAAATTTCACTTGCAGTAAATTTAAATTCAAATTCACAGTTCTTAAAGGACTTGTTCACTTTAAAAGGAAAATTACCCCATGATTTACTCACCCCCAATTTACCCTAGATGTATATGACTTTGTTCTTTCTAATGAACACAATCTGAGTTATATTAATAATATCTTGATGTTTCCAAGCTTTATAATGGCAGTGAACGGGGCTCACGAGTTTGAAGCTCAAAAAAGTGCATCCATTCATCATAAACGTACTCCACAGGCTCAGGGGGGTTAATAAAGGCCTTCTGAAGCTAGGCAATGGGTTTTTGTAAGAAAAATATCCATATTTAAAATGTTATAAAGTCAAATATCTAGCTTCCTGCAGACCGCCTTCCATATTCAACTTACAAAAAAAAAGATAACTGGCGTGACGTATGACGTCGGACATAGCGTAAGTGTTTTGAACAGCGAGAGGCGTTACACTTTCTTCATAAGTTGAATACAATTAGGATGGCATGAGGGTGATTAAATCATGGAGTAATTTTCATTTTCAAGTGAACACATTTTTTAACTTTTCCCCAACACTGCAACAAACACCTTTTGAATGTGTATTATTATTATTATTAAGAGAATCTTGTTGCTATAATTCTGTGTTTGATGGGTTCTGTGTGTCTAGGCTCTCAGTGTTTGAATAAGCTGTACGCAGGTGTTCCTGATGTGAGTTTTCCCATCAACGTGTTCTCTTCATGGGGAAGCTTGAGCTGCTACATCAAACTGACAAGTGCTCCAGGCTCTGTCATCCGACTCACTGTGAACAGCTTGAGCATTGATCCTAGTGACTGCGTCTATGATTCCCTCACCGTGTATGATGCTCTGCTTCCCATGAGAGGCATGGTTCTCTACAGGTTTGTGACAGAAGGGAGTGGAAAGATGTCAGTCTTGACTGGGTTGGTGAAATGAAGGACAAAATAATATGAGATGATCAGTTTGGTTTTCATGCATTCTCTTCAAGGTTTTGTGAATCAGTGTCAGCCCCGATCTCATTGGTCTCCACCTCCAATGTCATGCTGCTCTCATTCCAACTCACACCAGGCAGAAAGGTCTTCCGAGGACTCTTCCAGGGTCTCATGGAGGAGCGTGAGTCCTTCGATTAAAGTATCTGTATATTTGTGTCTGGTTGTGATGCTTAGCCCCTTTTGTCCTTCCCATACAGAGTGTATGAATATGATAGCGTTACCTGCTGGCCCAGGTGATGCTGGAGTGATAACCAGTCCATTCTACCCCAATCTATTGCCCCGTCAGTGCTCCTGCACCTGGATGTTTCAGGTACTGCACCCAATCAAAAGCTTTTTTAATGTGTAGAAATATTATCCACAGTATTCGCGTGACAGAGGGGTGTTTTTTGTTGGCTTTTGATGTGTCAGATGGCCAGCGGTCCTCTGGGTGTAGCTCTCAGGTTCAAGAACTACATGCTAAAGCTAAAAGACTCGCAAAACTGTGAACACGGCTGGTGGAAAGTCAATGAAATTATGTAAGTGCTTTGTCAAGGGTACATTTTCACCTAATTTCTGCGTCAATCTTTAGATTTTCTTTATTGTATTTTTTTGTACATTTGTAAAATAATAACTAAAATGTGTACTTATACAATACATTTCTTATAGGAATAGTTAAAAGTCATTATTTACTCACCGATCGCTATGAGACGGAAGTTGCAATAGTCTTCCTTGTTTCGCGCCAGTAAACATCAGAGAAGAGAAGTCGCTGCAAGGGAGAGGGAAGTTATTTTGATTAAAGATTATGAGGGCACATGTATTAATGTGCATGGATAAATAATTTTTTTTTGTCAATTTTGATTTCATGGTGACTGTAAATATTTTGAAGAAGCTTCATGCAGCTCTTTTTCGTACAGCAACAGTTCACAGTGACCAAACACCACAAAAAAAGGCCCGTAAAAATGATCTATACAACACGATTTGTGTCCCACATAAGGACAGGTTTGGAAAGACATGACGGTGAGTAAATAAGACAGAATATTCATTTTATGAATTATTCCTTAATTTATAAACTATTCCTGAACTATTCCTTCATTGTTGACTGTAAGTTGAACTGATATTCAACGTTTGTCAACTGGTTTAGAAATAACTGTGACTGATTTACAGATATTGTGGAAATTACATCGACCACTCAACCGTCTTCCGTATTCCTGTGCAAAACCCTGAAGTGGTTTTCCGCTGCAGCTCACGAAATGCTGACCAACCCTTCAGTGCCACTTACAGCAGCTACAACACCAGTCAGCGTAAGAACAATGCTGCTGAAACAAAGGAAATGGAGAACAATTTAAAATAGCCCATTTTCTTAAGTAGTACATTCTGACTTACGAGCAAAGGAATAATATTTATAATTTTATGCCAGTAAAATGACTCATGACACCAAATGGTTTTACTCTGGTTTTGTTTGTTTCTCCAAGCATGCCCAGAGGGTCACTTCCTGTGCTCTACAGGCCTGTGCGTGGAAAAGTTCAAGCGCTGTGATGGACTGGATGACTGTCAGGATGAAAGCGATGAGATTTTTTGTTGTATGTTAACCACAAAATCATGTAATTCTAGTAGTTCTATTATAGTAAAACTAGTAATAAACTAGTATTTCATGTTAGTTTGATATAGCCTACTATGGATTTTTTTTCCATTCTCATTGCTTAACCATGCCATTCTGTGCTGATCCGGCCCAGCTGGTACAAGTATGGTTTCGTTTTCCACTGTGGGACTGATAACGGAGTTCTTTGGAATGTAATACAAATGTGTCAGTCATTATCATTATCTTATACTGTGTATAATTATAATGTACATATAAATACACACTCATTCATGTATATATTTAAAAAATATTTACATGTATATCCATCCATCCATCCATTATCTTCCGCTTATCCGGGACCGGGTCGCGGGGGCAACAGTCTAAGCAGAGACGGCCAGACTTCCCTCTCCCTAGCCACTTCCTCCAGCTCTTCCGGGGGAACCCCGAGGCGTTCCCAGGCCAGCCGGGAGACATAATCCCTCCAGCGTGTCCTAGGTCTTCCCCGGGGGCCTCCTCCCGGTGGGACATGCCCGAAACACCTCCCCGGGAAGGCGTCCAGGAGGCATTCGAAATAGATGCCCGAGCCACCTCAACTGGCTCCTCTCGATGTGGAGGAGCAACGGCTCTACTCTGAGCTCCTCCCGAGTAACTGAGCTTCTCACCCTATCTCTAAGGGAGCGCCCAGCAACCCTTCGGAGAAAGCTAATTTCGGCCGCCTGTATCCGGGATCTTGTCCTTTCGGTCATGACCCACAGCTCATGACCATAGGTGAGAGTAGGAACGTAGATTGACCGGTAAATCGAGAGCTTCGCCTTACAGCTCAGCTCCTTCTTCACCACGACAGACCGGTACATCGACCGCATTACTGCAGAAGCTGCACCGATCCGTCTGTCAATCTCCCGTTCCATCCTTCCCTCACTCGTGAACAAGACCCCAAGATACCTGAACTCCTCCACCTGAGGCAAATACTCTCCACCAACCTGAAGTGGGCAAGCCACCCTTTTCCGACTGAGAACCATGGCCTCGGTTTGGAGGTGCTGATTCTCATCCCGGCCGCTTCACACTCGGCTGCAAACCGCCCCAGTGCACGCTGAAGGTCCTGGTCTGAGGAGGCCAACATGACAACGTCATCCGCAAAAAGCAGCGACGAAATCATGTGGTTCCCAAACCGGACACCCTCCGGCCCTTGGCTGCGCCTAGAAATTCTGTCCATAAAAATTATGAACAGAACCGGTAACAAAGGGCAGCCCTGCCGGAGTCCAACATGCACCGGGAACAAGTCCGACTTGCTGCCGGCAATGCGGACCAAGCTCCTGCTCTGGTCGTACAGGGACCAAACAGCCCTAAGCAAGGGGCCCCGGACCCCATACTCCCAGAGCACCCTCCACAGGACACCACGAGGACACAGTCGAATGCCTTCTCCAAATCCACAAAACACATGTGGATTGGTTGGGCAAACTCCCATGAACCCTCCAGCACCCTGGAAAGGGTATAGAGCTGGTCCAGTGTTCCACGACCGGGACGAAAACCACACTGTTCCTCCTGAATCCGAGGTTCCACTATCGGCCGAATTCTCCTCTCCAGTACCCTGGCATAGACTTTCCCGGGGAGGCTGAGAAGTGTGATCCCCCTGTAGTTGGAACACACTCTCCGGTCCCCCTTCTTGAAAAGAGGACCACCACCCCGGTCTGCCAGTCCAGAGGCACTGTCCCCACCCGCCACGCGATGTTGCAGAGGCGTGTCAGCCAAGACAGCCCCACAACATCCAGAGACTTGAGGTACTCAGGGCGGATCTCATCGACCCCCGGTGCCTTGCCACCGAGGAGCTTTTTAACTACCTCGATGACTTCAGCCCGGTGATGGATGAATCCACCTCTGAGCCCTCAGCCACTGCTTCCTCAATGGAAGACGTGTTGGTGGGATTGAGGAGATCCTCAAAGTATTCCTTCCACCGTCCGACGATATCCCCAGTTGAGGTCAACAGCTGCCCATCTCCACTGTAAACAGTGTTGGTAGGGCACTGCTTCCCCCTCCTGAGGCGGCGAACGGTTTGCCAGAATCTCTTCGAGGCCAACCGATAGTCTTTCTCCATGGCCTCACCGAACTCCTCCCAGGCCCGATTTTTTGCCTCCACAACTATCCGGGCTGCAGTCCGCTTGGTCTGCCTGTACCCGTCAGCTGCCTCAGGAGTCCCACAAGCCAACCAGGCCCGATAGGACTCCTTCTTCAGCTTGACGGCATCCCTTACTTCGGTGTCCACCACCGGGTTCGGGATTTCCGCTCGACAGGCACCAGAGACCTTACGGCCACAGCTCCGAGCAGCCGCGTCGACAAGGGAGGTGGAGAACATGGTCCACTCGGACTCAATATCTCCAGACTCCCTCGGGATCCGGTCGAAGCTCCGTCGGAGGTGGGAGTTGAAGATCTCTCTGACAGGGGGCTCGGCCAAACGTTCCCAACAGACCCTCACAGTGCGTTTGGGTCTCCCGAGTCTGTCTAGCTTCCTCCCCACCATCGGATCCAACTCACCACCAGGTGGTGATCAGTTGACAGCTCAAGACCTCTCTTCACCCGAGTGTCCAAGACATATGGCGGAGGTCAGATGAGACGCGACCACAAAGTCGATCATCGACCTCCGGTCTAGGTGTCCTGGTGCCACGTGCACTGATGGACACCCTTATGCTTGAACATGGTGTTCGTTATGGATAAGCCGTGGCTAGCACAGAAATCCAATAACAGAACACCACTCGGGTTCAGATCAGGGGGGCCGTTCCTCCCAATCACGCCCCTCCAGGTATCACTGTCACTGCCCACGTGTGCGTTGAAGTCCCCCAGTAGAATGATGGAGTCTCCAGTTGGAGCACTTTCCAGCACCCCTCCCAGAGACCCCATTAGGGCGGGTACTCCGCACTGCCGTTTGGCCCGTGGGCACATACGACAGTGAGAGACCTATCCCCTACCCGAAGGCGCAGGGAAGCGACCCTCTCATTCACCGGGTTGAACTCCCAACACATGGCAGCTGAGCTGGGGGGCTATAAGCAAACCCACTCCAGCCCGCTGCCTCTCACCATGGGCAACTCCAGAGTGGTAGAGAGTCCAGCCTCTCTCAAGAAGTGTGGTTCCAGAGCCCAAGCTGTGCGTGGAAGTGAGCCCGACTATCTCTAGCCGGTACCTCTCAACCTCCCGCACAAGCTCAGGCTCCTTCCCCGCCAGCGAGGTGACATTCCATGTCCCTAAAGCCAGTTTCCGTGTCCAGAGATTGGGTCGTCGGGGGCCTAGCCTTCGACTGTTGCCCGATCCACTATGCACCGGCCCCATATGATCCCTCCCGCAGGTGGTGAGCCCACGGGAGGGTGGCCCCACGTCGCTCGTTCGGGCTGAGCCCGGCCGGGCCCCATGGGGGCAGGCCCGGCCACCAGGCGCTCGCCTCGAGCCCCAACCCCGGCCTGGCTCCAGGGTGGGGCCCGGCTGCGCCATGCCGGGCGACGTCTCGGTCCTTGTTTTAATTAGACTCATACTGGGTTTTTTTAACTGCTCTTAGTCTGGCCCGTCACCAAGGACCTGTTTGCCTTGGGAGACCCTACCAGGGGCATATAGCCCCAGACAACATAGCTCCCAGGGTCATTCGGGTACTCAAACCCCTCCACCACGATAAGGTGACAGTTCAAGGAGAGGCCAATAGGAATATTTACATGTATATCCAGTATATATATTTATATTATATATAAATATATAAAAAAACTTAAATATATACATGCATGTGTGTGTATTTACATATACATAATAATTATACACAGTACACACACATATATTATGTAAACAAACTTTTCATTTGGATGCGATTAATCGTGATTAATCGATTTTACAGCACTAATTCAAACATGAATTCCTATTCTAGTAGACCCCAAAAACAAAATCAAGACTTTGAAAATAATATAATAGGTCTCCTTTAACATAATCTTAATTAAAATGCTAACATAGTCTATTTGTATTCCAACAGATGTATCAGAGGCATTGACATATCAGCTTAGATAGGAGATTCTTTGAAATTGAAGGGCTTAAATGCAAGAGAATTAAAAGAAAATTAAAAAGGTTGAGAACTATTAGCTTACAACAATATCTTGGTATATCAAAATAGTATTCATATGAATATTTACTATTTTATTGGCCGTTGTATCTATCCGACAGCTAAACCTCCTAAAATCTGTGGAGGTCCATCCCCTCTGCACCCATTATACATCTGTAATGGAGAGATGGACTGTTCCAGTGGTAAAGATGAGACCAACTGCACTCAGGGTAATGTGAAAACTATTTAAAAATTCACACTTTGATGTGTGTCAATTGTTTGTACAGTTATTAATGTATTGGCTATGCAGAGACTAGCTGTTCTGGAGTCAGTTACCAATGTGGCAACGGAGCCTGCATTCTTAAGAAAAATGCGAAATGTGATGGCTTACCCGACTGCTTCGACCGCAGCGATGAGAAGGACTGTGGTGAGTTTTACTGTGGTAACATCCAAAAGCATCATGTCACTCATCAGATTGGCTTGTAGACATTTAAAGAGACAGATCTAGTCCTAGTCTAAATACCATTTATGTCTGCTTTAGTTTTTTTATTTAGTTTTTTATTCTTGAATTCAACTATTACTAATAAAATCTCATATGAGCCAAACAATCAACAATATGGTAGCTTCAAATCCATGTGCAGTATCAAAATGCAATTGATATAATAATATATTGATATTGATATATTAATATACATGAATCATAGAATTGAAAACAAATGATCAGTTTTTCTCTTACAGACATTATTTTCTCCCTGCTCACATTTTGGTTGTCCTTGGTCCCATTTCTCAGTTCTTCACTTGTGATTTCAAATGTTGTAAAGAAAACCAAAGAGTGAAGAGAGAAAAGATTAAAAGATTATAATTGAAAAAGAAAACGTTGAATCACTTAAATTTTAAGATTCACATATTATCTTTTAATTCTTTGACTCAAATACATTTAATGTCAAATTGATGCTATATATCAATTAAGTTTCACATCCTTTAAAAACACTCCAAAATTTAATTTAGGACCGTTTTATGTATGACTGGCTAGCCACTCAACCTAAAATAGCGTCCATGTTCCTATGATGATATTGCTGCTATTATTATGATCTATTGGCCTATTTACCGTGTTTGGTAATTAATGTGTGTGTCTTGGAGTTGAATCAGAGGGTGATTACAGGAGACAAGCTGAGCTTTGTTCATGGTTCATTCTCTTTCTAAACGCTCTCTGATTTAATTGGATTTGGCTCATCAGATGCACCTGTCATGACTGAGCGGTTTATGCACATACAAAGTTTAGAATAATTAAGATTTTTTAATGTTTTTAAAAGAAGTCTTTTATGCTCACCAAGGCTGAATTTATTTTAAAATACAGTAAAAAGTGTAATATTGTGAAATATTATTAAAATGTATAATACTCTTAATATATTTTAAAATGTAATTTATTCCTGATGACAAAGCTGAATTTTCAGCTTCATTACTCCAGTCTTTAGTGTCACATGATCATTCAGAAATCATTATAATATGCTGATTTAGTTCTTAATTATTATTATATTGAAAAATCTTAATTATTCCCAACTTTTGACCAGTAGTGCACACACCTGTATCAGCGCACCATATTTACATCCTTACATAGCATGTCAGTCATTTTGGATGTCTGTATTCTTTATGTCTGATATGTTTCCATATGATTTGTAGCCTGTGGAAATCCCACCCCTTTAAAGCGCATATTTGATAGCGCCTCCCCACAACAGCGTATTGTGGGTGGGATGAATGCGGTGGAGGGAGAGTGGCCATGGCAGGTCAGCATGCATTTTTCTGGTCAGCTGTATTGCGGCGCATCGGTCCTCTCTGATGAGTGGCTCATTTCTGCAGCGCACTGTTTTAGCAAAGAGAGGTGAGGAACAGGTAGACCTAAAACCTTTTGAATATCAAAGTTTATGTTAGCATGTAAGTAAACCATGACCTTTCTTAATGCAGTTGAGCAAGTGTGATCTTTCAGGTTGGCAGATCCTCGTATGTGGATGGCTCATATGGGCATGCTAAACCAGGGAAGTGCTAAGCATGTGGCCGAGATCCGTCGAATTGTGGTGCATGAATACTACAATGCAAGAAGTTTTGACTATGACATCGCCCTCCTGCAGTTGAAGAAGGCCTGGCCCAGCAGCCTGGGACAATATATCCAGCCCATCTGCCTACCGGCCCCTTCTCAGACTTTCTCTGAGGGGCACCGCTGCTGGGTCACTGGTTGGGGTTACCGTTCTGAACAAGGTAGGAGCCTAAAAAACAATGAGTTGATTGAAAAGATGTTTTAATTAAAGTTTCTTATGCTCACCAAGGCTGCATTTATTTGATTGAAAATACAGTAAAAAGAGTCATATTTTGAAAAATCTACTTTAATATTTTTTATTCCTGTGATGGCAAAGCTGAATGTCCATTATTACTCCAGTCTTCAGTGTCACATGATCCTTCAGACATGATTCCAGTGTGCTGATTTGATGCTCAAGAAACATTTATTATTAGTAGTAGTATTGAAAACAGTGTGCTGTTTACTATTTTTGTGGAAACTTGATGAATAGAAAAAAGTGTTTTTCTTGTTTAAATATGCTTATAGGTCTACAATATATGGCAATGAAATAACATATTTTTCCTCTGTTTATACAGATAAGGTGCTACCCACAGTATTGCAGAAGGCAGAAGTTAGCATTCTAAGCCAGAGTGAATGCAAGAGAAGCTACGGCCCTGTGTCACCTCGCATGCTGTGCGCTGGCGTGCCCTCAGGAGAACAAGATGCCTGCCGGGTGAGGGGAGATAACAGGCATTGGACTTGGTCCTGCTTTATGAACCAAACATCAGCTTAGTATCTCATTTCAGAGCATTATTAAAGGGCTAACTTTTCTCATTGATTAAAGTGAGCTGTCTCTTTGGATTTTTACATCACCAGTTTTTGATTGCAGGGGGATTCGGGTGGTCCTCTGTCCTGTCAAGCACACGCAGGCAGCCGCTGGTTTCTGACGGGCATTGTGAGTTGGGGTTCCGGCTGTGGCAGACCCAACCTTCCCGGAGTTTACACCAGAGTGGCCAAGTTCATAGATTGGATCCAAAGACATATTTAAAATGCACAGCCAAGTAAATCCACCTTATAATTCAGTCTGTAACTTAACTCACTCAAAACAAGCCATTTTCACCTAAACAGCTAAATGTGTTATTTAATGGTCTTTCAATCATATAACACCATTTTAATACATTTGTCTAATACAATAAAGTTTTTGTTGGTGTTTTTTAAGGTTAACATTTATACTATATAATATAACACACACACACACATTTTATACTAAGGCTTGGTTTTATAGACAGGGCTTAGATTTAGCCAGGATTAGACCTTAGTTCTAGGTCACTTTTATAAACATGCCTTAGAAAAAAAAAAACATTCCTGGTAGCATTTTGAGACAAAACAATGACACTGACATATTTTAAGATATATCATTGCAAGTTACTTTCAGTTAAAACAGCTCAAATATGCATTTTAGTCTGGTACTAGAGTAAATATAATATAATACCAGTGAGACCAGTGGTGCCAATGGTTCTACGATCTAATTAGGCTTATTTACAATGCTTTTGAGAAAACCTCATAAGCCTATGTTGATAGTAGAGACCATTGGTGGCTATTGTTATACAGTCAACTTAGCTTACGATGCTTTTGGGACGATTGGCCCTGGACGATTCATTCATTCTTATAATAATGGCCTTGGCAGAAAATATCAATACATAGCAAATTAATAAACATTTCATATGGTTTTCTGTATTGGTTTTTGAACTTTTAATAAAAGAAAAAAATAATAATAAAAAACATTCTTGGATTCGGAAGACTCGGACACAAAGAGCTGGATACGAGAGAGCTTAAAAAAGGAATAGTAGGCCTACTTTGTATATAAATATGTAATTTATTTATAATGGTTAATGATAGTCTATATGAAACAATGCTTATTATCAATGCTTATGTATCAATATTGTTTTTGCAGTGTTCAATTTGTTGCTAGAAAATTTGTATTTTATGTCCATTTGTCCACATTTCGTTTATTTAAGTCTATTTTGTCCAATAGCCAATACAATTAGCCGATAATTGTCCCTATGCTGTATTTTATAAAAAATTAAACTGCAAATTTATTTTAAATAAAAAAATTTGCAATGAGGTTAATTTACACGACAACAGCGTTTTGGGGGACTGAAAACACAAACTTTTGAAAATGGGTTTCAAAGTGCAAGTTTTTGAAAACGATACCGATACTGTCTTTGTGTTACAAAAATCCGAAGTTATGGAAACGGTGACGGCATGCGCATGCGTATGCGGTATAGTAGTTTTTCTTTACAAAGTGACCTCGCCAACTACTGGCCTGGCATGCCTACAGCGTTTTGGTTCGTTTTAAAGAAACGCTATAGGCTATTCCTACAGTACACCGTCAATACTCTCAGGAGGAAAACGGCCCAGTGTAGAATCGTTGAGTAATAAATACAGTGTGCAGCACACGGGGATATATTGGGTTTACTTTGTTCCCAGGCTGCACGCCTCGCTGGCTCGTAATGTGAGACACGGGGGAAACAACAGGGAAATATTTCACCCACACCGACTCTTTTTAAACAAATATTTTAGCTAAGCTCTGATGTATTTCATCCCCAGCAGACGGGCCGCTGTAATGGTGCATTCTTCTTCGCGATTAATTTAATGACTCTCTAATCATGTAACATCAGCCTGCCCATTGTGGCCCATGGCACACGCACACCACGGGAGAAGTTTGCCCACAATTTCTGTCGCACGAATGGCTGTGTGGATTGTACCTGCTCATAGTGCTCCCTTTGTGCCGCGGTGCATGCTGGGTGCCGTGCAGCACCTGTTCACGGAGAGACACGGAGAGTGATTGCTCGCAGCGCCAGACCCGCTCAGGTCGGGTTTCTCCGGGATCGCACTACGTCTCCGGGCTGATTTCTCTGCCCGAGGTATTGTTCTGTATCGCTGCATCGGAGCCATAAGAGAGCGGGCCATGAGGACTTTTCCCAAAAACAGGAGCTGCGAAGTTTACAGCGTATCTGGTTTAGGAGCCTGCGCCCCCGCCGGTGCACCTGCACAGGTAGGAGAGACCCTCCATCAGCACCGCGCGCGCAGACGCAGCGTCTAGAGCGAATTCAACACGGTGATGATGCTTTTGAGCACTTTTATAGTTCATAAAAGTTTGTTTATTCTTGCTTGCAGAATACATATATTGTGTGAGTCTGATGTTTCAACATCTGTGCATCACTGTTTTTAGTGCTGTATCTCAAAAGTATTTTAATCTGTTGCAGATCAGTACAGAAATAATATTAACGTAGCCTGTTTGATATATATATATATATATATATATATATATATATATATATATATATATATATATATATATATATATATATATATATATATATATATATATATATTAGTTCTTTTTTGTAAATCATTGTCAAGTACATAGTACTGCTATTACAACATGTAACTAATGGAAAACGTGGATGATGAATATTATTTTCATCACCGCCTCATTTAAGAACACTTTTTAACTTAACATAATTTGAAACAAATTTAGAAATACACGAAACAGGCTAATTGTAAGTTTTATTTTTTTAAGTTTGTGAAAAATATTTATGAGTTCATTGACTGGAGAGTGTTACAACTCTCCTTGTCTGGTCAGCCATGATATTACTAGTTTATTTATTTTTAAGCGCATAGATAAAAAACATGCATGGATGTTATTTATCCAATTATACAAGATAACCTGCTGATTTATTGATCATACATTTTCTGTCAAATTATTATTATTTTTGTCTTGTTTATTTTTTTGTCTTGTAAGTTCTGTCACCTCATTTTGGTGCTCACATACACTTTGGCATCAATGGTTCCATGAAGAATCTCTAACATCCATGGAACGTTTTCATTCCACAAAGGTTCTTTGAGTAAAAAGGTTCTTTAGATTATTAAAATGTTCTTCACACTATAAAAATGATTCTTTTAATAACTTCTTACTGAAAGGTTTTTTGGGAAACCAATGGTTCTTCTATGGCATCGCTGGTAACCTTTATTTTTAAAAGTGTATGTTAGATCTAGTTTCTAATTGGTTAAACTGTTACAACTCACCCTGTGTTACAGCACTCCCCTCGCCCCTATACAAACTTACAAAAGGTATTTTAAGCTCATTTCAGCTGTGATAATGAACTTAAACCTTTTAGTTCGGCCATGGGGTTGCCTGTGTCTAAACGTTGGTCTTGATGGTCTCATGAATGTGCTTGTCAAAGATGGAGTGCTGACACCACTGAGAGGGGCCGTGGGAAAGCAGACCCTCAAATTACGCTTTGTGCGACTCCACAGGGGAATCCCACCAGGATATCCTAGTTCCGTGACCCCTTCCTCCTCATGAAAAGATGTTTAGAATGATGGAGGGAAGCCAATTAAATACGACACACAGGTTGTTGTAGGGTGACAGAAAGGTTGTGATAATGATCATGACTTGTTTCGGCTCATATAGTATGCCGTCTCTCTCAACAAGGGACGTTAAGGCAACGTTTCTCGACTTGTGTTTCACAGGACTTTGTGACAAAGCCCATCCAGACGTCAAGCCCATCTAGCAGAGAGTCTGACATCAAGAGCCCGGTGGGCAAGAGAGCGGATTGCGGGGCATGGAGTAAGTGGGCGCTGAGAGTCTCCCCCCTCCTCCCTCTCTCGGCTGCCATTGCACTGACTCTCCATTTCCTTGCATGTAAGTTAAGACCCTCTGCTGTAGAGGAATGCTGAGATTATGATCTGGTATGTTCCAGTATAGCTAGTCAAGCCCCTCATCCTCGTCTGTCCAAGTGTCTTCAAGGAGAGCATGAAAATGTTCTCATTTTGTTTTGCTTGATAGACTACTCGTATACATTGGGCTGCTGTAGATATTTTTCTGTATTCACATGATCCATGGTGACCCCAAAAAGATGTTTAGACACGTTTGGATACTAAATGTATGAAGTTTATTGCGTTAGATATAAACCAAGTGGCAAACAAATGATACAAGACCTTTTGTCAGAACAAACTTCATATATAGTTGTATACTGTTAATTATAATAATGATTATTTTTAGTAGATTTAGTGTTCAAATAATTGTTAAATAATGTGCTCAAATCATTATTTGATAATGAAAATGATAAACATTAATTTTAAAGTTTGAGGTCAGTAAGATTGTAAGGAATGTTTTTGAAAGAAGTCTTTTTGTCTTTTTTTATTTATTTTTTTATTTTATTTATTCCTGTAATGGCAAAGCTGAATTTTCAAGACATTACTCCAATCTTTAGTGTCATATGATCCTTCATAAACATATTTTGTAATATAAATGTCTTTACTGTCACTTTTGCTGAATAAAAGTATCAATTTCTTTAAAAGGAATAAATACAAACTTTTGAAAGGTAGTGTAACTCGGAAAAAAAGGAGGAGTCTTTTTATTTCGTTCAAATATGTTTTTAGTAAGTCTTTTTACAGCATATGGCAACTAAATAGCACATTTCCCATGTATTAAATCTTAAAAATGAAATATTTAGCTTGAAAAGTATCTGTGTGCTTCTTTCTTTAAAATAAATGTCTCTTGATTTGATATTTTATTATATAATTCAACATTTTAAGTGTCCAGATGGGTCTACGGTATGTTGTGTTAATCAACATTTAAAACTTTTGAAAGCATTTTAAAATGTTCTGTATAATATTATGTGTTCCTGTTCCCGCAGCCTCTCCATCGCCCTCAGTGTTCTACCTTGGAGGAAGCATCGAGTTCTCCAACCTCAGTTTCTCCCCAGACCTGGCAGACCCGTCGTCTACACAGTTCCGCCTCCAGTCTCAGGCGCTAAGCCATTACGTAAGCATAAACATACATAACAGTCTCTCTGTGCGGCCCTCTGCAACAAAGCCGGTTTCTCCGTGATCTCTCCGGAATGCGTCCGCTCTCCAGAGACCACTCAAGGAACGATGCTCGCCCCTGGCACTTTCAAACGCAAAGTCCGCCAGAGTTACAGGTCCAGTGGTGCGCTCGTCCCTCATTGTCACCCTTTTAAATGTAAAGCAGGCTATGCCGAGTCTTCGGCCGCTCCGTGGCCCTCTTAAATGTAAAGCCAGCTGTAACCGGAGCTTGGCTCGGTGTGAGGTGGTGCGGTGAGACCGGCTCCCAGAGGACTGCAGCTTTTCAGGGCCGAGGACAAGAACGGTGTTTGTGAGAGGGACAGGGCCCAGGCAGGTTGAGTGAGAGGAAGAGCAGTCCTTCAATAAAAACATTGTCTGTGGGCTTCCTCACACACAATCAGATGCTCTGTACCTCTTTGCTGAGAGGCTGCAGCCAGCGGAGAAAAGAAAGGTAGACCAGGGGACAGAGTAGGCCAGGAGAGAGAGAAAGTAAGGATATAGGCCACTGAAAGAGAGCGCAGGAAAGTGTGGGCCAAAAGGGCCAATGTGTGCCAGTATCATGGGAATGGTTGGCATTTGTGTCCACAGATTAATAGAGGCCGATGAGGAAACTGGCCAAGTATGGCATTTCATCCAGTGCGATGCTCTAATTAGCCTAAACGTAACCTGTGTCGTGCCTGTAATCCAGTTTAATAGCAAGCGAATGCGATTGTGAGAAGTGATGGCCTGCAAGTGTGCGCCTTTGCTCATAAAAGTTAGTCTAAACCTGCTGCCCGCCCCTTCCATCCAGCACTTCGGGATGACATTGAGCCCCAGACAATGGCGCTGTTGTTGCCCAAAGCTCTTGTTGCTCAAAGCCAATCGCACAAGAACAGCGCTTTTGTGCCAAGGCTGCAGGTCTCGCCTGGGCCACTGATGTCTCACCTTCTTCAGTGATGTCACGGCCTCCGTGGCTCTGATGTCACTACGACGTCTTGAAATACTGTATATACCAGACGGAAACTTCATGACCTCTGGTAGATGTTATCAGCGGTTTGTTTGCGGTGCGCAGATGTGAAATGGAATAGTGGCTGACGTTTGTCATGGTAATCAGTTGTTTCATGGTGTCTCTGTCGTCTCTTTACTTCCTTTCGGTTGACGTACCATGGATCTAAGTTCTCAGAGTTGTATGATTCTTCACCATGGAGCCCGTATTACCAGCACTCAGGAATTATTGCATTTAGGTGAGTCTGTACATAAACTCACGTCACAGTTGATTTATAAGCTACATTCTTCTGCATTTGTGTGCACATTGAATAAACTGATTTGAGTGTGTTTGGGATTATAATACAATAATCATTGAACTTTCACATTTTAAGGTGCTGTAAGTAGTTGCAAATACAGTGTTCTGCAGGAACTTGTGCCATTTTGCTAACTTTAAAAAGATAGCTCACCCAAAGATTTCATTATTTACTCAGCCTCAAGTTATTCCAAACCTGAATTTCTTTCTTCTGCTAAACACAAACGATATTTTTGAAGAATATGGCCAAGCAGTTAATAGGCCACATTGACTTCCATAGTATGAAAAATAAATACTATGGGGCCCATCAGCTGTTTGGTTATCGACATTCTTCAAAATATTTATTTTGTGTTCAGCAGAAGAAAGAAATTCATACAGGTTTGGAACAACTGGAGGGTGAGTAAATCATGAAAGATTTTTTATTTTTATGTGAACAATCCCTTTAACTACCTTCCTTCAAAACCCTACCCTCAACAAACACAAACGCAAAATTAGGCCTATTTCTGATTGGCTGAAAAAGTTTGACTCTGTTTTACAAAGCTGTTAGAGACAGTTGTGATTTATTATATAACATTTTGGTATTTGGTATATAAACACATGGTATTTAAAAACAAAATCACTTGCCGTATGTCTAATCAATAAAAAAAGAGAAAAATAGAAAATCAATAACAAATCAAAAGATTGTGACAACTGTTAACATTAACCACAAAGGTCCAGTATTATAATATGTATTAAACTTTTATATTAGCTTTTATTTTGTAATTTAAGTTTTCATTTCAATTAGTAATTTGATGCCAGATGTTTGCTGGCATTTTCAGCAGTGGTACGAGTCGCTGATCTAATATGATTTACTACTTTAATTTGCCAGTGCTGCTCTGATGTGGTCATTTGCCCATTTTGCCAATTAGCAAATGAAAATTCAAAGCCCATCAACTCCGTTTACTAAACTAAAATAGTTTTAGGTTTTGTCATCTTGTTAAAAGTCATGTGTCCTGATGACAGTGAAGGAGTGGAAGGTCTTTGTGTGTACTACTGGAGTAAATTCTCTGCTCCTCCCACTATTGCTGAGGAACTCCGGAGAGTGAATCCCAACCGGTTGCAGCGTCGTCTACCTGGAATCAACAAGGTCCTTTTTAGCAAGAACGAGGAACGCTACTACATGGAGAGGGATGAGGACACACTGCGTCTGCTGGGTTAAGAGCATTTCATCCCTCTGTTTTTGTCCTTTCCAAAGTACGACAACAGTTAAACGTGTGTTTCTATGTCTGAAGGTTTGAATCCAGATGATGGTGGTGATGCTGTGGATGATGACGATGAAGATTCTGATGATAAGGCGGAAAAAATAAAGAACCCAAACTCTTTGCAGAGTGGCAAGTGGCAGTTGGGGCTGCAGGGTACAACCATAATACACTGTAAAGCCTGTTGAGTTTACTCACATGATTTATGAACACTGACTCATTTGAGTTGCCAAATGTTGGTTAACTTAAGTTCTTCTGTATCCTCGATGATACGTCGTACCATGAGCGAAGAAAAACACAATATAAGCCACAAGTAGGTAAGGCAATTCAAATGCAACCATGTCCCATTAATCCTCTGAGTAAACTCTGCATGCAAGTCCTTCAACCAGGCAGGTTTTACAGTGTACTATCACTACCATACTATCATTCTGTCATGAAATCACCTCTACAATCATTATTTTCTGATTGTATTCTTAATTTATTCTCTCATTCTGATCATTTCTTACTTCCATCTGCCTAACAGCCATGTCTTTTGACCTGTACGCCAAGTACGGGAACAATCGCACACTCAGTCTTGTCAGTCCGAAGAAGCCGTATTACCAGTGGAGGCTGCGGGTGCCCTCCGGCCACGTCGTGCGACTAGTCATTCTCACACTTCAAGGGGCAACACCAGGAAGCTGCTCTGCCAACAAACTGTCTGCTTATGATTTCCTACTGCCGCTTCAGAACAAGATCATCGCCAGGTAAGTGCGACATCACATAGAGAAAAGCCATTTTTGTCTATTTGCAGCATCTTGACACGTAATCTCAAGGTTTTTAATTAGCACTGAACATAAGTCTGTACGTTTCCTGGCCTTAATTTGGTGCTCTAAAATTGAATTATAATGCTTAGAGGTTTAGTTCACCCAAAAAATGAAAATTCTGTAAATCAATTTATTGTCATTCAAAACCTGTTTTCTTGCTTGCTTGGATCACAAAGAAAGGTATTTAGCAGAATCTTCATACTTTTTTCATAATGGAAATAGACGCTGTCAAGCTCCAAAAATGCCACAAAAAAGCACTATAAAAGTGGTTTGTATGACTTAATGTGAAATATTATTACAATTCAAATGAACAGTTTGTTTTATTTTAATATATATTTTAAAATGTAATTTATTCATGTGATGCAAAGCTGAATTTGTCTGATTTTGCTGATTTGCTGCTCAAGAAACAGTTCTTACTATTATTATTATCGATGTTGAAAACAGTTGTGCTGCTTAATATTTCTGTGAAATTAGTCAAAATTTTTCAGGATCCTTAGATGAATAGAAAGATCAAAAGCATTTTTTTTTAAATATATATTTTCTTTGTAACAATGTAGTCTTTACTGTTACTTTTGATTTTCCGTCACATTTTACTGACCTCAAACTTTTGTTTTAAAGGGATAGTTCACCCAAAAATGAAAATTAGCCCATGATTTACTCACCCTCAATTCATCCTAGGTGTACATGACATTCTTCATTCAGACGAATACAATCTGGGTTATATAAAAAAATTTCCTGGCTCTTCCAAGCTTTATAATGGCAGTGAATGGCAGTTTCTGTTTTGAAGTCCATAAAAGTGCATCCATCCATTATAAAAGTGCTCCACACGGCTCCTGGGGGTTAATAAAGGCCTTCTGAAGCGAAGCGATGCATTTGTGTAAGAAAAATGTCCATATTTAAAACTTTACAAACTGTAATCTCTAACTTCCGCTAACTGACGTATGCACATTCACAAAAAAAAACATGTGAATGCGCATACGACAGTTAGCGGAAGTTAGAGATTACAGGCCTTTTTTAACCCCCCGGAGCCATGTGGAACACTTTTATGATGGATAGATGCACTTCTATGGACTTCAAAACAGAAACTACCATTCACTGCCATTATAAAGCTTGGAAGAGCCAGGACATTTTTTAAATGAACTCCGATTGTCTGAAAGAAGAATGTCATATACACATAGGATGACTTGAGGTTGATGTGGGCTAATTTTCATTTTTGGGTGAACTATCCCTTTAGGTCGATAATTGTCGAACACCTCTGCTGTAGCTCTCAAATATGCCGCATCAAGACCAGGTTTGATGTCAGTGGCAAGACGCATATAATATGGCATGATTTGAGTTGAATGTCATCACAAATGTGATCTGAGCATACAAATAATATAAACTTAAGATGCTTTGTCCCTAACAGTAAGATTCCTCACCACTCCACACTTGAATGCTGTTTTTTTTTTTCATGCTGTCACTGAAGTGACCTAAACATCAAACTTCATCTCTCTTCTTTTTAGATGGTGTGGTCTGCCAATATCAGGAACGTCCCCTGTAATGAAACTGACATCTTCTGGGAACGTCATGCTTGTCACATTTTCATTCAGTCGTCAGAGGCAAGGAGCCATCTTCAAAGCTTATTTCCAGGCTATACCCAAAACCGGTGTGTGAATTAGTGGTCAGCATGAGACGCTATTATTGTAGTTGTTATTCCCCTCAGATGTTAGAATTTCTTTGGTTCCGTGTCACTGTTTTTTTTATAGAGTGTGGTGGTTTCCTCACTGCATGGAACGGCACAGTGACGTCCCCTTACTACCCCGCCTACTACCCTCCAAATGTGGACTGTAACTGGAAAATCAGGGTGAGCTAAGGCTAAAGGCTTTCCCATGTATCCCATGAGCCTCTTCCTCGGTGTTAGCATGCATGCCCTGTGAACCCCTTTCAGAGGCCTGGGATGCTCCCTCTTTGAGACGAGGGCCACAGGGTGGCCACAGCTTTGTGTAGGAGTGCATCTGTTGAGAGTCTGGTTTCACTTTTAGGCTCCGTTGCCGGGATACCTTCTCTCCGTGACCATTGTGATGCTAGACATTCAGGATTCACCAGCCTCGAGTACCTGCGAAAAAGATTGGCTGGAAATAGGTGGAGTCAAGTGAGTGTCATGTCTTTCACGTGTTGAAAAAAGTTGGCTTAGACTTCGGTATACAAGCAGTGAGTCTACATGCACTAGGTTTATAATACATCCTATGAGAATCAGATATTTTTTTGCTGAGCTAACATTATATTTGTGTGAATGCGTATGTTTTTTCTATGCTTCCACAGGCTCTGTAACCCGATTGGGGACAACAGCAGAAAGAGGATCTATTCTTCACCCGTCCTGCTGCACTTTCACTCGGATGAGTCTTTGACACATAAAGGTTTTTACCTGATCTACAGAGCCTTCTCTCCTGAAAGTGGTGAGTTCTTTGTGTTCTGCTTTTATCTATTTTTGTTATTTGTGTCCCTTTCACGTATAGAGGTCACTACAGTGGATAGCTATTCAAAAAGCCATTTCTTGCGTATAAAGGGTTTTGATGACACAGTTGCACATCAGCCACTACACTGGACACTAGTGCATCATCCTATACACTGCCACCAAGTGGTGAGAAATGTGGGGGGGGAACGTGGAATATTTTTTTCTCCATACCAAGATAGCTGACAGCCAGTCAGAAATGTCAAGTTGCTCCGGAATATCCATCCATTCCTTTTATCTTAAGAAACTCTTGCAGGTAAAAAAAAAATGTTTGTAACATCTGAAGGAGTCATATCATTGTTAAATTTTCCAAGTATTATACACTCACCTAAAGGATTATTAGGAACACCATACTAATACTGTGTTTGACCCCCTTTCACCTTCAGGAGTGCCTTAATTCTACGTGGCATTGATTCAACAAGGTGCTGAAAGCATTCTTTAGAAATGTTGGCCCATATTGATAGGATAGCATCTTGCAGTTGATGGAGATTTGTGGGATGCGCATCCAGGGCACGAAGCTCCCGATCCACCACATCCCAAAGATGCTCTATTGGGTTGAGATCTGGTGACTGTGGGGGCCATTTTAGTACAGTGAACTCATTGTCATGTTCAAGAAACCAATTTGAAATGATTCGAGCTTTGTGACATGGTGCATTATCCTGCTGGAAGTAGCCATCAGAGAATGGGTACATGGTGGTCATAAAGGGATGGACATGGTCAGAAACAATGCTCAGGTAGGCCGTGGCATTTAAACGATGCCTAATTGGCACTAAGGGGCCTAAAGTGTGCCAAGAAAACATCCCCCACACCATTACACCACCACCACCAGCCTGCACAGTGGTAACAAGGCATGATGGATCCATGTTCTCATTCTGTTTACACCAAATTCTGACTTTACCATCTGAATGTCTCAACAGAAATCGAGACTCATCAGACCAGGCAACATTTTTCCAGTCTTCAACTGTCCAATTTTGGTGAGCTCGTGCAAATTGTAGCCTCTTTTTCCTATTTGTAGTGGGGATGAGTGGTACCCGGTGGGGTCTTCTGCTGTTGTAGCCCATCCGCCTCAAGGTTATGCGTGTTGTGGCTTCACAAATGCTTTGCTGCATACCTCGGTTGTAACGAGTGGTTATTTCAGTCAAAGTCGCTCTTCTATCAGTTTGAATCAGTTGGCCCATTCTCCTCTGACCTCTAGCATCAACAAGGCATTTTCGCCCACAGGACTGCCGCATACTGGATGTTTTTCCCTTTTCACACCATTCTTTGTAAACCCTAGAAATGTGCGTGAAAATCCCAGTAACTGAGCAGATTGTGAAATACTCAGACCGGCCCGTCTGGCACCAACAACCATGCCACGCTCAAAATTGCTTAAATCACCTTTCTTTCCCATTCTGACATTCAGTTGGAGTTCAGGAGATTGTCTTGACCAGGACCACACCCCTAAATGCATTGAAGCAACTGCCATGTGATTTGTTGATTAGATAATTGCATTAATGAGAAATTGAACAGGTGTTCCTAATAATCCTTTAGGTGAGTGTGTGTATATATATATATATATATGTATATGTTATATTGTGAGAAAATTCTGATTAATCATCTGTCCACTAATTTGGACATCGTGCATCTCTAGTTACTGGTAATGCATTGCTTTTTTTAGTTGCATCAAAAAAGTAATCTGATTACGTAATGAATGTTACTTATAATTGTTAATTGTTAGATTAAAAAAGTAATCTGATTACGTAATGAATGTTACTTATGATTGTTACATATGAAGTAATCTGATTACGTAATGCATGTTACCCCCAGCACTGCTCATTTCAGATGAGATTGAAAAAACCATAATGCAAATAGTTTTTTCCACAGTCTGAAAACATCAATAGGTCAATCTAGATTTCAGTCTTTCTTAGGGAGATAGCTATGGTAGAAATGTGTCCATTGTGAACATAACCAGAATTATCTGCTAATTAAGGAAAATTGACATACTCTGGTCGACTGGAGGGCTGGATGAGAGTTATGTACATAGTCTCAGTTGAGTTTCCACAGGTTGTCACAATTCATGCATGAATGGGTTGCTTCAATTTTTTTAATCATGATTTTAGCTGTCCCACATTTTGTGTGCAGCCCTGTTGCCGCATGTTTTTCCCTGTTACAAAACATTTACAGAATCTTTCTTTAAAATTGTGAACCCTAAAATTGAACCCTTTCTACAGCATGGTGAAGACAAATAAATAATATCATTACATTTTGTAAATTTTTTACACACCTTTTAGTGCTCACTGCATTTAAAGGCAGCTCGAAACAGAAGATGCGATTTGTTCTTTTTTTCCCTATTGTGAATATATCTGAGTAAAACAACTAAAAAACAACTAACAGAGTAAAAAATATAGGGCGGGGCTTGATTTCGTCCTTCAGGAATTGATTGGATTGGATTGTTGTAGGCACAAACGAGACTCCATAGCACAATTACAGGAAGAGAAGACGTTTTGAGGGAGAGGGAAGGTTAATGTTTTTGATTAAAGATTGAGGGCACATGGATTTAAAATAAATAATGAAGTGCACAAATAAATCATTTATAATAAACACTACAATATTACATAAAAAATAAGAATGGTTGATTTTGATTTCATGACAACTTTAAGCTCAGTCGATTCAACCCTGTTACCCAAGTTGCTAGGGATACATCGATTTGATCAAAAATCAACTTTTTATGAAGATTAGATTATTCCATTCACTGATCATTTGTTGAAAAATAAAACTTACCGGCAGTTAATTTTTTAAGAGTATGACGCCATACTTGTTGGGAAATGGACAATGTAGTTAAAGATTCATTTCTTATCCAAAATAAAATTCTTAACTTATCATGACATTACAAAGAAAATAAATGTAATCTTGCTGAATCATTTTCAGAGCACAAATGTACACTCCAGTAAGAAATTATCATGTTTATTGTCCTATATAGCATGTCCGAGGCAGTTCCGCTGTGGAGATGGCAAGTGCATTCCTCTGAGGAAAGTGTGTGATGGAGAAAAAGACTGTTCTGATGGACGAGATGAGGCTAAATGCAGTAAGCGCATAAGCCGTACTTGCATTCTTTTTTGCCATCCATTGCTGTCTTATTTAAACCTGCCTTACTTTGCTTTTAGACACGTGTAAACCAGGAGAAGTGTATTGTAATGGTCAGTGCAGACCACACAGCCAGTGTAACACTGCATGTGGTGACAGCAGTGAAGAGACTAACTGTGGTAAGAGTGTCTTTATCAGTCCTTATGGAGTTTTAATACTTCATGCAGCACAATTGCCCTCTTCCTACATTCACTGATACCCAGAGATGTCTATTTTTATTGCTACAGACGTGTGGAGAGAGTTTGTGGTAAGACCTTCCTAAGTTCTGGTGTGTGTGTGTACACGCATGAGTGTGTGTATAGACCTATAAGTTTGTCAAGCTCATTTCTTTTTGTGTTCAATTTGCCCACCTTTTAGGAGGTAAATGCTACCATATGTGCCCAAACAAAATCTGCCTCCCCAAAGCCTCAGTGTGTGATGGGATTGTGGACTGCAAAGATCGCAGCGATGAACTCAACTGCACAAGAGCATGTGATTAAAACCCACTTTGTCTACAATTTGTTTCTATTCAATCATCTTTCAGGGCTTATTGTCCCAACAACAGATTTGGACAATCAAGCCACATGGTTTTCAGTACAAACATATATATTATGTCTGCCTGATCCTTTGCAGTTTCAAAAGGATGCTCTACCTCCTCCTTCAAATGTGCCAGTGGAAAGTGCTTGAGTAAGATAAATCCGGAGTGTGACGGCATCAAAGACTGCAAAGATGGTTCGGATGAGTTGCGCTGTGGTGAGGATGTTTAAAGAATGACATATTTGCTTCGATTTAACTACCTATAATAAAGATTGTTTGCTTGCAACAGTAACAGCTCCTACAAATGTCATGCTGTGCATGTAGGTTGTGGCACAAGGCCCAGGAAGAGGGCAAAGATTGTGGGTGGAACGGATGCCCAGACAGGCTCATGGCCGTGGCAGGTCAGCCTTCAAATGGAGCGTTATGGTCATGTTTGCGGGGCATCTCTGGTGGCCAGCCGCTGGCTCGTCTCTGCAGCTCATTGCTTTCAGGACTCAGATGCAATCAAGTGAGGTTTTATTCAGGCACATACACTGAGGTTAAAGGTATGAATTCATTAAGAATAGGGTCAGTAAGATGTTTTTTTTTTTTTTAATTATTACTTTTTTCAGCAAGGATGCATTAAATTGATCAAAAGTACAAAATATTTACAAAATAATGTTACAAAATATTTGTATTTCAAATAAGTGCTGTTCTTTGAACTTTCGGTAACACTTTAGTTTAGGGTCTAATTCTCACTATTAACTAGTTTCTTATTAGCTTGCATATTACTAGGATATTGGCACATAAAGCACATATTAATGCCTTATTCGGCATGACCAAATTCTACATCCCTTAATCATACTCAATATGTAAACTTAACAACCATCTTACTAACTATTAATAAGCAGTAATTAGAAGTTTGGGGCAAAAGTCGTAGTTAATAGTGAGTATTGTACCCTAATCTTAAGTGTGACTGAACTTTCTATTCATCAAAGAATCCTGTTTTCAACATTGATAATAATAAAATGTTTCTTGAGCAGCAAATCATCATATCAAAATGATTTGTGAAGGATCATGTGACACTGAAGACTGGTGTAATGATGCTGCAAAATAAGCTTTGCCATCACAGGAATAAATTACATTTAATTAATTTAATTATTTCACGTTGTAATATTTCATTATAGTACAGTTTTAGTTCATTATAGTATAGTACAGCTTTATTATTCATCAAATAAATGCAGCCTTGGTGAGCATAAGATACTTTTTTTAAAAACCGACGCTAAACCTTTGAACGGTAGTATTTTATTTATTTGTATTTTCCATCCATCCATCCATCCATCCATCCATCCATCCATCCATCCATCCATCCATCCATCCATCCATCCATCCATCCATCCATCCATCCATCCATCCATCCATCCATTTTATATTATGTTATATTTTATTTATTATTTTATTTTATTTTATTAGTCGCTTCAGGTATAAAGTGTTTGTTCATGTTTTTGCAGGTATTCTGACGCGCGTTCATGGAGGGCCTACATGGGTATGCGAGTAATGAACTCGGTCAGCAACGCAGCAGCCACCAGACAAATCCGCCGCATTGTCTTGCATTCGCAATACGACCAGTTCACCTCTGACTATGACATTGCCCTACTAGAACTAAGCGCCCCTGTCTTTTTCAATGAGTTGGTACAGCCCGTCTGTGTGCCCGCCCCCTCTCACGCCTTCACCTCTGGAACCAGCTGCTTTGTCACTGGATGGGGGGTTCTGACAGAAGAAGGTACGGCACAATGTAGAAACACGTTCAGAACAAACAATTGATTCTTGTTCAGCCGCAGCAAGACAATTTTATCCACACTTTTAAACGCATGATTCACATGATGACTAAAGCTCAGAAAAATGCATTCCAAAGTAATTATCTTTGACTGAAAAATCCCCCAGGATCCCCATTGAAATGGGAAAGTCACACATTAGAGTGTACCTGAGTGTGCTAACTGAGTTTGGTTGGTACTTTTTATGTTGATCTTATTTAAAATTGATCATAAAATGCATGCCTAACTAATGAGAAATTACTGAAGTTGGTTTCAATTTATTCTTATATTTTAAGTAAGGCTTATTGTACATCCAGCCAGTTGTTATAACAAAATAAACCCCAACTGGGTGACCAGGACCCGATGCAAAGCAGCAAGGAGAACATACGAACAAACCTAGACAAGTTCAAACAAGATGGACATTTGAGAGATAATATACAATTGTATCACTTATTACACATATTTTCAGCACATTAATAATAAAGGGGACATTTAAATATTGATTTGAGAAGAAACCCTTTTAAAATCTTACCTGTTTATTATCTTATCCATTACAGTGTACAAAACAATCGTTCTAGCAACAAGACAAACACTTTGACAATTTAACCATAGGCCTACTATTAATACTGAAGATCTCCCATTTCATTTTACAGTAAATACAGTCGATAACTGAGATGCAAAATGGCATCAGCTGCATTTGAATGAAACGAGAGAGAAACATGAAAGAAGCTCCGGCCTCAAATACCCGGATGAGTGGTCATTATACAACGTTGCTATTGACAGTGGTCATTATCGGGGAATAACAGACCTAGGAACGTTTAACATATTTAAATGCATTGTTTTTATCTGAAACCTTCTAAATTTCAGGTGAACTGGCCACATTGCTGCAGGAGGCCACTGTTAACATCATCAGTCACAACACTTGCAATAAAATGTATGACGATGCGGTCACTCCCAGAATGCTTTGCGCCGGAAACATTCAGGGAGGAGTGGATGCTTGTCAGGTTAGTGTGCACTTAGTCACCGTTTGTGTTCTTGTCAGTGTTCTCGGTTCATATATTCACGTCTTTGTTCGCGCAGGGAGACTCTGGGGGACCATTAGTGTGTCTGGAACGTGGCCGCAGGTGGTTTCTAGCAGGCATTGTGAGTTGGGGTGAGGGCTGCGCTCGACAGAACCGGCCCGGAGTTTACACACGTGTCATAAAGTTCACAGACTGGATTCACCAGCAGACGAAAGGCCAGGTGTGACGCACACTTGCATACGCAAACATATATTTACACCAGAGAACGGGTGATTTGCCCATGATCAAGGTGCACTGGCCCAGCTTTCGTGGTGCCCAGACGCACGGCAAACATCAACACACCTGCATCGGAAGCAGTTTCCCACCAATTCCACTTGCTCAGCGTTTTAAACCTCCACCCACACTCTGCCAGCAGCTTCACTCCCTTCTGTGAATCTTTATGCCCCAAAATCTAGAGAACCACCCACAAACCAACTGTACTCTCTCTAAAGCCTTGACAGTGGACTACTAGTGTAGAGATTATAACAAGCAGGTTAAGGAGATACACCTCTTTCATTAATTGCAGTGGAATGAGTTCTCTTGGTAAGATTTGTATTATTTGCATACAGTGACTAAATATTAGTTTTCATTCATTTATTCATGGTAATGGAATCCTTTTGATTTTATTTAATTTTTTCATTGTTTAAGGATGATATAAACCCTCCACTTCATTGTCCATTTCAAATATGTCCAACTGTGAAATTGATTGCATATCAGAAATTATGACCATCAATTTTAGTCTTGTATTATTATTATTAATAACGTTTTATATTGTTTTTATAGGGTTTTTGTTTTAATAAATGAGTGTTGGCTTCTCCTCCAATGGGAGAAAGCAGTGGCAGCCCCTAAGACTCTCTCTACTGGTTGTGATTTGACATTACATTACTCAGTACTCCTTTAGTTACGCACACTTGATCTGTATTCCTGACGACCAGATGTAAATGTCAAAACTGAGCAAATGTTGATACTTTATAATAGCTATATGAAAATAGAAATATATTAAAAAGAGGTGCTACATTACATTATGTCCACTCTGTGTTTTTTAATGCTTGCATGTGTTTCAGTGGTCTAATTCATGACTAATATCATGATATATAATATGTATTTAGATGTATGAAAACTCACAAACGAGTCTCAATTGCTTCTCCTAGACAGCAAGATTTTTCTGAAGTCTCCAGCTTCTCAGATTTTTCTTCTGAAGTACTCTCACCTGTCCTCTAGAAGTCTCAAAATGTGCTCTAATTGAGATTTCAGTATGATCTCTCAAATGTCTCATTGAATTCCTCTAAAAACAAATTATCTGAGCTATACACCAATCAGGCATAACATTATGACAGGTGAAGTGAACAACACTGATTATCTCTTCATCACGGCACCTGTTAGTGGGTGGGATATATTAGGCAGCAAGTGAACATTTTGTCCTCAAAGTTGATGTGTTAGAAGCAGAAAAATGGGCAAGTGTAAGGATTTGAGCGAGTTTGACAAGGGCCAAATTGTGTTGGCTAGACGACAGGGTCAGAGCATCTCCAAAACTGCAGCTCTTGTGGGGTGTTCAGTATCTACCAAAAGTGGTCCAAGGAAGGAACAGTGGTGAACCGGCAACAGGGTCATGGGAGGCCAAGACTCACTGATGCATGTGGAGAGCGAAAATTGGCCCGTGTGGTCTGATCAAACAGATGAGCTTCTGTAGCTCAAATTGCTCAAGAAGTTAATGCTAGTTCTAATAAAAGGTGTCAGAATACGCAGTTTGTTGCGTATGGGGCTGCATAGCTGCTGACCCCTGTCCACTGCCGAAAGCGCCAACAGTGGCACGTGAGCATCAGAACTGGACCACAGAACAATGGAAGAAGGTGGCTTGGTCTGATGAATTACATTTTCTTTTACATCACATGGATGGCCGGATGAGTATACATCGCTTACCTGAGGAACATAATGGCACCAGGATGCACTGTGGGAAGAAGGCAAGCTGGTGGAGGCAGTGTGATGCTCTGGGCAATGTTCTGCTGGGAAACCTTGGGTCCTGCCGTCCATGTGGATGTTACTTTGACACGTACCACCTAACTAAGCATTGTTGCAGACCATGTACACCCTTTCATGGAAACGGTATTCCTTGGTGGCTGTGGTCTCTTTCAGCAGGATAATGTGTCCTGCCACAAAGCAAAAATGGTTCAGGAATGGTTTGAGAAGCACAACAACGAGTTTGAGGTGTTGACTTGGCCTCCAAATTCCCCAGATCTCAATCCAGTCGATTACAGGACTTAAAGGATCTGCTGCTAATATCTTGGTGCCAGATACCACAGCACACCTTCAGGGGTCTAGTGGAGTCCATGCCTCGACAGGTCAGGGCTGTTTTGGCAGCAAAAGGGGGACCAACACAATATTAGGAAACATAATGTTATGCCTGATCGGTGTATATCAACATTGATTGAATCTTTCTGTATGACAGCAGTTGTCTCATTTACACCATTTTTATTTCTTCTGGGGAATTTTTGGAGAAACGTCTGAGACAAAGTTTATATTGTAAAGAAATATAACTGAGGTCGATGAATAAGTGATATCTGAATAATACAGTTATTCCTCTGTGTTCCTTTCTATTAATTACTGACTTTTCTATTAATGTGTTAACTTGTTTTGCATTGTTAATATTCAAGCTGCATAAGCAAAATTCTCATTGGTAGCCTACATATCTCCTTTCTCACTCCTAGTCTGGATTTACTCTCCTCTTTTCAGGATTACAAGGGTGGGATAACTTCAGCATTTACAGCAATAAGCTTGTTTATTCATGATATGATTGATGAAGTAGAGGGGAGACACTGGAGCAGCGCAGAACCTTGTAGATCACGTCAGTCGCGCGGGATGGGTGTGTCGATGAGCGTCACGGAAGCTCAAGTGGCAGTGGGAAATGAATAAATCCCAGCCCGCGGTCATAATGGGCAAGAGTTTAACTGGAATTCATGCATGGTGCTCCTGCTTCAAGAGTTCGTACCCCGGACAATACAGAAGTTGATTGTAGTCCACGTGAAAGCGGAGTTTGGTGTTGTAAGGTGAATTGATTCTCTGGAGTATTGAAGCTGCAGTGTTTCCAGGTGTTCATCTCCAAGCAAAGGACCTCAAGCAAGACCAAGAGAATGTTCGATATATTATTTGTGATGATCTTTGGACTGACAGGGAGTGTTCTAACAAAAGGTAAGGTTTTTATTTATTTATTTATTTATTTATTTTTTATCAGTTTTCATTCGCAAGCCAACATTAAACATCTAAGCCATATATTTGTTTTTGAGTGTGGCTTTCCTCAGTACTAGCGCATCATTTCTGTTTCATGATACCTTAAGAGAAGACATCCATGCATGTAGCTACTAACTTGTTCGAGATGTTTTTTTTTTTTAATTTTTTTATTCGTGCCTAACTGGTAATTATGCGTACGACAAAAGAGAAAAAAATACGTGCTAAATCGAATGTGCTACGATTTGTGCGTTGGACTATGGCAAGCCTTCTTAACATTTATAACTTAAAATAACTAGTATTTTTATCTTTGTTTTGTCGTCAGTAGCATTTTTTTAAATTACTAATTAATCCAAATGGTATCAGACTAGTATCTATACAATTAATCACTACTGCCAAACCGACTAGTCTAAATTAAATAGTTGATATCTGAAACTCATCCAAATTTTATATATATATTATTAGTGCTGTCAAGCGATTAATCGCATCCAAAATAAGTTTGTTTACATAATAGTGTGTGTACTGTGTATAATTATGTATGTATAAATACATGCATGCATGTGTGTGTGTATTCAAACATAGGCTACATAATAATTATACACAGTACACACACATATATTATGTAAATACAAACTTTTATTTTGGATGCGATTTAATGGTTTGATTTGACCTAATAAATATATAATACATATATATATATATATATATATATATATATATATATATATATATATATATATATATAATATATAAAATTACAAATCGTTTCAATAAAAATTAAATAGTTACTTGGATTATAAAGTAGTATTTTATGATTTGGTAATAATGTCCAACCTTAACTAACCTAAATTGAAAAGACAGTAGTGTGACTATTGGATTAGAATTAGAATGAGCTTTATTGCCAAGTATGCTTATACACGCATATAATATGAAATTACAAGTACTTTCTCTCAGAAGCTTCTGGTGCAAAGAAAAGCAAGAAGCCACAGATAATACTACAAAATAATGCATGTGCACAATAGATGAATATGAACAAGATACTATTATAAAAAGGAGATACAATGTTCGTGTATAATTAGGCCTATTACTACTACTACTACTAATAAAATAATACTAATATAAAAATATACAATAGTTAGTTTTAAGAAATAAATGTCAAAACGGCCTGCCATAACAGGACAAGTTGTTTTGATAGTAGAGACCTCTCTGCACTTACTTGGCATCCGTCTTCAATGTTTGGCCCCGGTTGAATCAGAGAGGGCGTTATTTCCTGAGCTTGATGACTTTGTGAAATGGAAGTTCTAATATAAATGACTTAGGGGTCATGACCACCGTGAGGCAGGAACCTGCGCTAATCAGGGTGTTATAGCTAAAACAGACCCACGGGGAGGAAGCAGGGGGTGAAGCGATGTACTGTCCACAGTGCGTGATTATTACGGCTTTATTGGTCAACAACTCACCACTCGCATCACAGGATGGAAAACTGAATTTGATTGATGGCCAATACATGTGTTAAGCATGTCCTTTCTGCGCGCTCAAAAGCGTACAGTTATGGCAGAACCAGCCTATATTTTGGCAAAAATTAAATAGAATATTGGATTTTAGAAAGATTCCTAAAATGCACTAATAAAACAAGTTCACTAGCCCAATGAAATTAACAAAACTAAATCGTTAATAAATCCACTAATGCATAAAAGTTTATTTTTTTATATATATGGGGTATTATTCAAATTAAAGGTAGCCTACTTTGCAACACCCATGGGCCAAACAAGAACACATTTCCTTGTATTGAATTCGCTATGGTTCTTGGAGATCAATAAAGTTTAATCACAAGTGCATAATTGTTTCTGAAGAACTAAAGAAAATAAATGTCAATGATTAAAGGTAGAACTAAACCGGGTTTAGGCTACATTTAGGCACGTGAACACAGACCGCACATTGGAATTGTTTAGCTAATAGTTTCCCAACGTAGCCTACAGTTTTACAAGCAATTTTACCAATTTTTTTTACAAACTATTTTTTTGTGTGTGTGTGATTTAGTAGCCTCTCAAATAAAAGACGAATTAAAAGCGTAGCGTTGATGCATTCGTTTCCTATGATTTTCTAACCATAATTAAAGTTACTTTCAAGTGCATAAGTGTTTAGGGTCTGCATTGACTTCGGTCTTAGACTTAAATCTGAGAAATATACATTTAGCCCTTGTTCGCGTAACAGTCGTGGCTGCTCGGCTCTTTAAACTTTAACCCGTTTACTCCGGTTCATTAGCGTTTATTTAAACATGACGTGTAAGGGTTGTTGAAATTGGCAGGTTTTCGTCCTGTCATTAGTGCGCGACGCTCTTGTTGAGGGTTTCTGAAACGGAACCTCAGCGTGTGGACCGGCTGATAACGAGCCTGTTTGAATTCCATGCGGGATTCGCTGTGGGAAAAAGTGCTTGACTCCTATTTCCTTTTTTCATAGGTCTAACTAACTACAATACCATTTTAATGTAGCCTATAGACGCGAATGGCCTGCGCATAGCGTGTGAATAATGGAAAGGAAATGATGCTATACGTTTTTAAAAGCAATAAACAATGGTGAGAGCGGTGCGTATTGCAAAGGACACGTCTGCGTCGAGACCAGATGTTTAGAATCATGTTGAATTATCTGCCATCTTAACCCACAATTGAGCGGGGAGATTTCTTAGATTTCTTCTAAAAATGTGTTATAACAAAACGTGATTTTGCATATTAAATAGGCTATTAATCTCACAGCATCACGTGGATATGGTAAATCATTTTAAATAGGTCTATACAATTATTCAGTTCAGTCACGTTCGTTTTATGTTCAGTTGGGCGTCCTGACCTTCAATGTCTTATTAATCAGATAAATAAAATTTAAACGCATGTTATAGGCCTATGTATTCATATATTATGGTTTGAAAAGTAAAAATATATATATAAATTAATAATTTAAACGAGACCGTGTTTAAAATTGCTCATTGTCTGATGCATTTTTAAAATGAGAACCTTAGAAAATATTCATATGCAAAGAGTAAATGTATTTTCAAAACCTTAATTATTCTGTAATAGATGTAGAATTGTATCTGCCACAAAATAAAGAACTAAAATAATCTCATGCATAACAATATTATCATCATAATATTGATATTATGAACTCTGATATTTACCGTATATTTATTTATTTACTTACCAACAGTAAAAAGAAAAGAGAACTGGATGCATTAATTTTTTTTTTTTTTTTTTTTTTTTTTTTTTTGATAACCTTTATATTTGATGTATAAACTTTGCTTTGTAAAGATCCTTAAAAACCTCTGAACAATACTCAAAAAATGCCCCTGGCCTGAACACCCTACAATATAACTATATTTGAAGGAATCAAGGGTCTGTTTCTATGTAGCTTTAAAGCTATAGTTTGATCAATGGCATGCATACTGTATGTTGTGTAAGTCCTGCATGGACTATCATTTTTATCAGCTGAATGTGGTCAATGTCACAACATCTTATTCAGCAGCCTCTAACATGCCTTTGTGTTTTTCTATCTGAAAGACACAGACACAAAAGGGAGGTTCAGTTCTCCAGTGTTGGATGTTACTGAGAAGCAGCTTATTATAGAAAGAAATCAGACACTTCAGCTAAACTGCAGGTGAGTGATGTGTCCTACAATCTCACGGTTTAAAGGAGGAGGATGTGGTTGGGAGTGGATCATGAAGTTTTAGATGAGCAACGTATAGCTTTATGATTAACAGAGGTGATACTGATTTTGGTCAAGACTAAGTAAAGCTACTAAGTAAAAGTTAATTGTGAGAAGCATAAACGTTGAGAATGAACCAATTACAGTGGGGTCCAAAAACCTGAGAGCACACTGAATATCTATGGTTCATAATTTGATTTAAACCTTGAAATAAACAGAGCCCTTTGTGCAAAAGTTCAGAAGTTCTTATGCACAGGAGTCTCTTAAATCATGTTCAGCGGTTTTTACACAAACTTGCTTTTCGCGTGATGCTGTCATTAAAACAAAAGCAAGATCTTTTATTAAAACTAAGTACCAAACCAAGTAAAAGTAATGCTTAAATGCTTTTAATAAGTAAAATGCATAATAGAACTAGTGGTCTCAGACTTTTGGTCCCCATTATATGTTGATCACAGAGGCGGTGACGTGATGTTCTTGATCAGTTAGGTTTAAAGTTGCTTCTATATCCCAAATTTGATGTTTCAGGGGACGGTGGGAGCTTCAGTGGGTTTTGCCATCGGGCGTTCCGAAAGTCTACCACGGCACCCAGATAGAGGAGACTCGATGCGGGAGAAAAACTAACCAGTACTGTAGCCGCCTGACGCTCAGTCCTGCTTTAGCCCAACACACTGGCTCTTACCGCTGCAGGTACCGCCAAAAGCAGCGCAAACAGGCCTCGGTGTATGTCTACATCACAGGTAAGACGCTTCAGGTGAATGCTCAAACCCTTAAACCCTCTCTCTCCAGCCACCATTCAATAGCTTGACCATCTCACTTACCATTTATGTTGCTTAAAGCCAAACAGGAAGTCTCAGGAAGCAAATAATACCTAAACACCATTTTTCTCTCAAAGCAACATATCCGACTAAGTGAGTGTCTGGCACGGTTTCACACTGGCATTTTTTTGTTTTTGCTCAAACCGTAGGCTGTCCTCCCTCACTTTTGACTATATTTAAACTATAACTTTCATTTACGTGCTACCTCGAGGGGACAGAAATAGCCCCAGCTGTTGAAAGGCTCAGCTCTTGGGCAGCCTTTCCCAGGGTACCCGGCCTTATCTATCTCCCTCAGCCCGGCTGTCCGTATCCTGTGCTGCTCTAGGGGGAGGGACACTTGGAGACGAGGATAGAGGATGCGATGTCTTCTTGTGTATGTTTGTTAGGATGCGTGTCTGTGCATGGGAGTGGGCACCTTGAGGGCATTCCGGGGCAGAAAATGCTCGGATCCTCCCTGGTCAGGCATTAAGGAAGGCTAAGGGGTGCCACAGGTCACTAGGTGCGGCCCCCGGTTAGCCAACAAGGCCCCTGAGGACCATCAATCGCTCTTGCGGCCATGTCCATTTAGCCTCACCCTTCGTCCTTTATATTGAATCAAAGCACGACAAGGAAGCATCCAGCAGTCCTTGGGGTACTTTTGTTAAAATGTTCAGATATTTTTTTCCGTTCCTTTAATAACAGCAGAGCACCGAACAATGGGGCGAGCAACACCCAAAGCCTTTCATTGCCACAAGAATATTGCAACTCAGGCAAAAGTGCAACCAAGAAAACAACAGAGGGAGAGAGAGAGCGTTTGATAACAAGCGGGCAATCTCTCTGTATTTGTTGCTGACTCTAGATTGTTGTCAGCATCTACTGTTTATATGTGGTGTCTGTTTGTTCCTGACCTCAGCATTGGTGTTTCAGACAGCCAGCGGCCGTTTGTGAAGATGCAGTCGGAGATCCCAGATGTGGTGTACATGAAGGAGGGAGAGCCGCTGGTTTTCCCTTGCAGAGTCACACGCCCAGATGCCAATGTCTCATTGGTCAAGGTGAGTGTCTCATCTGTGAGTCAAACAGATCATTTCAGAAGACACATCAGCCTTCCGTCTTTCCAATAAGTAATCTCTGTCAGCACTAAACACAACATGTGAGCAAATCAAAAGGTATTTGATGTTAAATATGCAGGATCATTGACCATTTGTTGACCATGTTTAAGATGTGACAGTGGGCAGGGTCATCCAAAGAGCTAGAAACCCAGCAGTGCTTAGAACAAAAACTAATTTATTTGGAAAATAGCTTTCATGATTTATCACTTTTATCACGTTTTTATGTTCTGGTTAGGACACTGTGTCAATCTTCTTAACCTTTTCAGTCATCTCATAAACACAGGCTTTTCATTTGTCTGTCAAAATGTGAGCTAATCACAGCCAATCAGAAGATATTTGATGTTTAAGGCAGGATTAATGACCAATAAGAATTTGGCTGTCCAGAGAAATAGAAACTTGTTTAGCTTTTGCTCATTAAGCATTTCATTTAGCTTTCAAGACTTGCCACTTGGTTGTTTTGTCAATTGTCTTACTGTCTAGGGATGGGCATTTTAATAATTGTGTTTACTTGAGTGCTCGAGTTACAAAGAATATAAAAACTGCAAACTCTACACTTATTTAGAACTTTAAACTTATTTTTCATCACTATGTGAACACTCAATAACAAACTCAAAGCTTTTTTTTTTTTTCTCCACTTTGACGAAATTAATACACACTGCTATTTTCATAGCCATTGGCTTGACTGTTTTTTTTTTTTTTTTAATTTAATTTAATGGTTTTCAGTGGTTCTTTGGGGTGGCCGTGGTGCTATATAGTACCATTATCGTATAAAGAACTTGTTAAGCCCAGTGTGGTTCTTCAGCGGTTCTTTGGGGTGGCCGAGGTGCTATATAGCACCGTTACCATATAAATAACCTATTAAGCCCAGTGTGGTTCTTCAGCGATTCTTTGGGGTGGTTGAGGTGCTATATAGCACCGTTACCATATACAGAACCTGTTAAGCCCAGTGTGGTTCTTCAGCGGTTCTTTGGGGTGGCCGAGGTGCTATATAGCACCGTTACCATATAAATAACCTATTAAGCCCAGTGTGGTTCTTCAGCAGTTCTTCAGCGATTCTTTGGGGTGGTTGAGGTGCTATATAGCACCGTTACCATATACAGAACCTGTTAAGCCCAGTGTGGTTCTTCAGCGATTCTTTGTGGTGGTTGAGGTGCTATATAGCACCGTTACCGTATACAGAACCTGTTAAGCCCAGTGTGGTTCTTCAGCAATTCTTTGGTGTGGTTAAGGTGCTAAATAGCACAGTTACCGTATACAGAACCTGTTAAGCCCAGTGTGGTTCTTCAGCGGTTCTTCTGTGGTTCTTTGGGGTGGTTAAGGTGCTGTATAGCACCACTGCCATACAAAGAATTCATTAAGCCCCTGAATAGTTCTTTGAAGGTTCTCTAACTCTCTCTTAGTCTCTTAGTTTAGTTGGGGAAATACAGTGTATTTCCTGAAGATAACGTGGTTCTCAACATTTTGCCCACAAAGCCCCCCTATAAGGAAATATTCCAGAGCCCCCACTCAAGACTTTTTGACCTCAGAAAAGCATAAAAGTGATTCAAAACAGCTTTTGCCACTCTAGTAAAAGCCCATTCAAAGCAAACATATGAGAGTGGAGTAACAGATCTAAAATCTAGGAGGAGAATGGGGTGGTTCTATGGTTCTACATAGCACCATTTGACAAAGGTGTTGTATAGCACCTTTAAAGATAGGTGCTATATAGCACTTAAAGTGGTTCCCCTGTGATTACAAGCCAATGAACCACTTTTAGTGCTATTTAGCACCATTTTTGTTGAGTGTAGTTACTTTAAGACATTCAGTTCTATTCACTCTATTTCTTTTTAAACAGTGAAATGGAGCAGAATAATGCGCGTGCATTAGCTGCACTGAACCAAAAGTCTCTTTGTGCAATGTTGAAGCAAATTGATGTGTGATGAATCGCTGAATCGCTGAATCGATCATTGTTGTCAAGTACTGCTGTACTCAGGTATTCGTGCCATCCCTATTTTTGTCTATGGCTTCCACTACCATACATGGAGTGCATCCTCTCCTTCTCATTCACAAATAAGTCCTCTCTTCGTCCTTATCTCACAATCACTCCAGGTTATAAGGGCAAGCATGCATCTGTTTGTGCTAGTTCGGATGTAAGTGTGTTTGTGCGGGCATGTGGAGGGGATGTAAAGAAGTCTTTTTGGCTCAGCGTGACATGGATACTTTAAGCTGATGCTCAAAGTGAGCGGCGCCCACAGCTTCCTTTACTTGTTGGCACTGCACACAGCCAAGAATTTGACGCCGAGACCACCTCACGCAGACTGATGTCTTCCACAGCTGCTGGCACAGACAGTCTTTGGAGGATTGAAGCTATACCAAGTGATTAAAAAGATGGCTTGCTGCACATTAATGAAATGATTAGATGCACTACTGCATCTCTGGAGACATAGGATGAGCCCAAATATGGTCTCAAGAGGGTATAAAAAGGACTTAAGCGTTTCAGGATGAATTTCAGATGAGAAAGGGAAACGGAAAAGAACAAGTTGACCAGTTCCCCTCGCGCTGCCTTTGGCTCCTCACATCCAGGATGGAAACTGTTTTAGGATATGCTAGCGATATGACATCCCTATCCTCCCTCCTTGCTCAAAAAAAGCACCACATTTAATTTCTGTTTGCTTTGTTTATGTCCTGCTGACCCTGCGCACAGATATACAAAAGGTAATCGTGCTATAAATACGGGTTCTCTCCACCCTTCTCAAAGTTGGACTGTCACACACTGGTAGAGTGTTTTTTTCCTGAGAGGATTTTGCACTTGGCAATGTATCTTTAATCTTGCACCTCTCGTGTAGGGAACAATACATAGGCGGCCGTGCTCTCGCTGAAGCTGTGAAAGTAGCCAGCGGGGCCCTTCAAGAAGCTGACCTGAGGGCCTAGCCATGATGTCTATATCCTGTAGTAACAGGATAAGAGGAGATGGACTGGAGTCACGTTTTCACATCCTTGCCCTCCCTCTTACACGCTGAACGGAGGGAGGGATGTTCGTAAGAAGTTGGATAACTACATGACACTGTTTTCAAGTAAAAACGGAAGACTTTATGCGTTTTGGCCGTACATTTGCACAACAATGGCATTTTGAGGAAAGTGGGTTTCAAAGTGCAAAATGGCACCCTTATCATCTCTGTGTAAACTACAAAAATGCGAATCTGTGAAAACAGTGACGTCATGCACATGCGTAGGCTATTACGTGTCTATATGCTTTTTCTTTTCTTTTCTTTTCTTTTTTTTTTTTGCAAGTGAAAGGGTACAGATATTAACAGTAAGAAATAAGGGGGTGGGGGCCTACGGACATCATCACAAGTTGTTATAAGAATTACACAAATCAACATATAACATTTTATCATCAAGGATGATATACGTTTTCAAAATCTTTTGACATTTTCTTAAAGGAAGTAAAAAGGGACTTTATATCAGAGGAGAACATTCTAAAATTGGGATTACAGTGAATGTTTCTGGCTTTGTGAAGATGAACTTTACCCAGAAGACAAAGTAATGAAGCATTATCAAGATTAACATCCTTAGAATGAAAATCAGACAAAAAAAAGTATAGATTATGTACTTTGTGTCTATGCCTGTGTGTTTGGCTAGAGTGCACTGTATTAAAAGAATGCGCATGTGCTCTTTCTTTACAAAGTGACATCACCAACTACTTGTCTGGCATGCATAATACAGCATTATTAGTTGTTTTTGTGGAGCGGTGTGAATGGGGATCATTTTGATAACATTGTCATAGTCATCTGTACAAAGAATTTTTTTTTTTCATTTTTTTAGTACATCGTTGTCTTGTAAACATACCCTAAAACTGAGGTGGGATTAGGTAGTAAAGGTGAAGGGGGCACAATATAAAACTTATCACTTTTGCTTATGAATATTAATTAAGTGACATTTGATCCTATTTTTTCTGAAATTGGCACTAGAAAAGTGCTACCTGTAGCAGTATTATCACTTCCCGCTTGTCCGTTCCACTGCTATTTTTTTTATAATTTATATGCTATTATAGTATTTATTAATGCAGTTTTAATTTGAGCCATTTTAGTACTCCAACTAAAAACTTATTTCATTTAGTTTCCAAGGTAACATTTTTATCAATAATCTAATATTTATATTTTATTTTTATTTTCAGGTTTATTTCAATTAACAAAAAAGATTTTTAATAGTATTAGTTTTAGTTAACAGTAACAACACTGGTTCGTTCAGTGCGTGGTCTTAAAGTCGGCATTTTACAGTCTATTTCCTGAAGACAACGTACCAATCAAGCTGTCATTTTGACAAATTATGCAAAAATCTTTAAATTATTATGTAATTGTGTGTATTTAGGATACATGAAATGCTAGCTATTAAATTCGCCTTGACAAGACAAAGGAGTCGAGCATTTTGTTCCATTTAATTTCTACCACTGTCATTTCCGCCACAGATTGCTGTTACACAATACATAATTTGTGATGTGGCGGAAATGTCAGAATTGTATGTCCACTATTTGGACATTTTTTTGTTTTAAAATAGCTTTTCTAAAAGTCCACAAGGCAAATATTTGAAGAAACGCTAGTTGTTCCACACCTGGATAAAGGGCTTACCTAATGCCCTTACCTAATGCAGTAGTGCTTCCTAGAAACAAGCAGATTTTGAGCAGCTCACACTGACAGGAAAGTATTCACCTGATCCCCTGAGAAAGGGCAGGACACTTCCACAGTGTCACATCTAAGCCTGTAAACATTTCCTCCATTGAACATGGAAGTAAACAAAATCATAACACCGCTCTCCAAGAATTTCTGAAGGACACTGCACTGTTGAACCCATTAGAGTCCTCGTGTGCGCTTGCCAAATGAGATTTAAACTGGAAGTGCAAGTCTGTTTTTAAAATCCACACCAATGGAACATTTTAAAGCTTTGCAAAGTGAAAGCAAAAATCTCTTCTGTACCTAAAAGAAATGCAAAAGCTTATGGTGTAGTTGTTGTTTAATAAGGACTTTTCTTACATTTTCAGTTTCCTTTCCACGTGTTAGCTCCTGATTATAGAAACATCATCTGGAGCAGCAGGCAAGGCTTCACTATCCGTAGTCCAACATTATTCTACATTGGGCTGTTTTCCTGTGAGACTCTCATCAATGGAGTCAAATACAGCAACAAGTTCTTGACTCACAGGCCAGGTAAGAGCTTATGTTTGTTTTTTTTTTTTTTTGTATTAACTAATTGGTGAACCAAATTTTGATTTTCAAACACTGTATCGTTTTTCTTCTTTTTGCAGTAAATAAAATCCTGGACGTGTATTTAAACAGCACAGGTTTGGTCCACACGTTACAGGGCGAGATGTTAGCACTGAACTGCACTGTTACAGCTGAATGGAACTCAAGGGTGTCCATTACATGGACATACCCACAAAAGGTGGGGTTTTACCCAATATGCATTTGTGCTTTTATGAACTGCTGTTTTTAAAACCAAACTGCAGTTAGTATAATCAGAATCTGTAAGAATCTGTTGTGAAATCAGTTTATGTACACAGTAGCATGAGCTGGACATGGCTCTTTAAAATGAATGAATTCACATCGCTACTAAATTTATTAGTTCCACAGCAAACACAGATCAGAAAGAAAGTTTTGTTACATTCAATTCAAGTTTATTTGTATAGCGCTTTTCACAATACATATTGTTTCAAAGCAGCTTTACAGAATATGCTTGTTTAATATCCCTTAGCGCAAATAGACTTTTGCTTAAAGGAATAGTTCACCCAAAAATGAAAATTCTGTCATCATTTAGTTACGCTCAAGTTGTTCCCAACCTCTATACATTTCTTTGGTCAAGCAGATCTCGGCAGCCATTGACTACCATAGTGGGGAAAAAAATACTATGATAGTCAATGGCTGCCGAGATCTGCTTGGTTACAATTTTTTTTCCCAAATATCTTCCTTTGTGTTCAGCAGAAGAAAGAAATTCATACAGGTTTGGAACAACTTGAGGGTGAGTAAATGATGACAGAATTTTCACCAATATTTGGGTGAACTATCCCTTTAAGTCTCCTGCGATAAAGACAGTGGGCCCTATCATACACCTAGTGCAATGTGACGGCAGTTGTTTTTTGTTAGTTTTTATCCTGATGCAGCTATCATTTTCACATAGTGCGCCACATTGTTTAAATAGAAAATGCATTTGCTCCCATTTGTGCACCCATAGGCATGCTGGTCTGAAAACGAGATGTGTTCAGGCGCATTGTTGGCATGTTGCTATTTTGAGGCAGCTGAAATAGACTGTGCCATTGACCAACAAAAACCTGGTCTAAAGTCAATAGTGCAGTATTTTTTTGTGTTTAGTAGTGCTTCGGCTCTGCATGACCGTGTGGATAAATATGATTATCCTGCTGCTCATAAAACATTCACTACTACGCTTAAGAGATATAACCAGTTTTGATGGAAAGGATCTCAAGCTGACTAGCTGAAGACGATACTGTAGCTTTTCCTGTTAATAGACACGATACTTCTTTGAAAATAAATTCCAGCACAGCGCTTCAACAACCCTTCACAATAGATAATGTTTTACCAATAAACTCTGTTAGAGAGCTACATATGGCAATTTATCTGTTCAATAAAATACCTTTCTCACCTGCTGAGTAATTAAACATTTTCAAATTCCTCAATTCTTGCCTCTCCGAAAAGCCAAGCCAATGTGGATTCTTTTTTTTTTAAAACAGGTGATTCCCCGGAGATTGCTTAATGTCAAACTTTCTTGCTCGTTGTGACAATTAACCAGTGCCACTCCCACACCATACACATGCCAAAGTAGCTGTAACAACTTTTCTCTATTTACGGATATGACAAGACACAAAATTTCAATTTCCCACAAAACCACCCTGTCAGGTCTAAAATATAAGCACTTATGATAGGCTTACAATAGTGAATCAGGGTAAGACAAAAACACGTTTTAAAGGACTTGATTGAAGAGTCATGATGTTGAACACATTATTTAAATTGTGTTCATTTTAAACAAAAAAGTTATGGTAACACTTTAGTTTAGGGGCCAGTTCTCACTATTAACTAGTTGTATATTAGCATGCATATTATTAAGATATGGGCAGTTTATTCATACTTAAAAAAACACATATTAATACCTTATTCTGCATGACCATAATCTGCATCCCTTAATCCTATCCAATATCTAAACTTAACTATTACCTTACTAACTATTAATAAGCAGTAGTTTGGAGTTTGAGGCAAAAGTCGTAGTTAATCGTTAGATAATAGTGAGTATTGGACCCTAAACTAAAGTGTGACCAAAGTTCCATAGTGTACCTTTTAAATTACAAATTGATAATTTTGATCACACTTTAGTTTAGGGTGCAATTTTCACTATTATCTAACTATTAACTACTTTTGCCTCAATAAATTCTTAATTACGTTTATTAATTGTTAGTAAGGTAGTTGTTATAGTTAAGTTTAGGTATGGGGTAAGATTAAGGGATGTAGAATATGGTCATGCAGAATAAGGTATTAATATGTGCTTTATAAGTACTAATAAACAGCCAATATCCTAGTAATATATGCATTCTAATAAATACCGTAACTAGATAATAGTGAGAATTGGGCCCTAAACTAAAGTGTTACCATCATTTTGCTAAAAGAAATTATTTGTAAAGAAATATTTAATAGAAATTATTTCTTTTTGGCAACTAGAATATTTTTTAATTACAGCTTGTGTACTAAGGACTGGAAGCATTGTTTTACAGACATTACCTTTTAAAATGAAGTGTTTTAAAATGGTGCAGCTCTTTGTAGCCTTCATTTCCTCTGAAAACCATGTTGTTCGTATTTTTCTTGTTTGGAACAAAATGAGCGTTTGTGACAATTTGCTGTGCTTGTTTTCACTTCAGGCTAATGGATCGGCCACTATTAGCAGACGCATATCCAGGAGCAGAACCAACATGCTATTCTACAGTGTTCTCACCATCCCCAGCCTGAGCAAAGCAGACAGAGGACTCTACAAATGTCATGTGACAAGTGGTCCATCCAAGCGAGACACAAATACCACGGTTATTGTCTATGGTGAGTTTTAGAATCAGTTCCCGTGATGCTGGTTTCAAATTTACTCTGAAACAGTTGCAAGTTTCAGATTTTGTACTATATATACACCATACCAAACTGCTGAAATGGTTTTTCCCCTAACTTTTGTGCTTTTTCTCAAATGTATTCAAATTCACTATTTACAGCTTTCTACCTCTCAGTCGTCCATGTGTATGTTTCTGATTGTCCTATTTTCCTGTCTGTCTGTTCCCAGACCAGCCTTTTATTCGCCTCAAGCACAGAAATGGCCCTGTGGTTCAGGCTTTTGCAGGACAGAAATCTTTCCGTCTCACTCCAAAACTAAAGGCTTTCCCTGCACCTGAAGTCATCTGGTAAAATTTCCTTTAAATACACTGTTGAGCTGCTAAATAGATGTTTGCAAATGTTCATTAAAGTGAACCGAATCAAACCAAAAACATATTTGGAAAAAATCTCAACAGCTGAATCTTTTGCTTAGGTTGAAGGATGGGATGATCGCAGACGAGCGGTGCTCCCGTTACCATGTAGACGAGTTTTCCCTGGTTATTCGGGATGTTGCGGAAGAGGACGCAGGGATCTACACCATCCTTACTGGGATCCAGCAGTATGGACTTTTCCAGAACCTTACACTCACATTGGTGGTAAATGGTGAGACTTAACATAAAGAGATCTTTCTTAATGTTATAGGACTGTTTCTTTTCAGATCCATATTCTTCAAATGTTTTTTTGTTTTAATGGAAATTAAGACAATGTGACCTAACTTCCTTTTCTCTTCTATCAAAATCTGTTCACAGTGAAGCCACAGATTGGAGAGAAGACAGTTTCCTCTCATCAACCCGGGACAGTCCAGCGAGGCAGCAGACAAGCCCTGCACTGCACCTCTCACGGTGTCCCACCACCTCAGATCCAATGGCTCTGGCATCCGTGCCCTCCGAAAGGCCTGTAAGTTCACCAACCACGCAGAAACACAATAATGTTTGTCCAATTTGAAATAAGGCAGTGATTAATGCACATTGAAAGCATATAAATATCAATCAAAATACACAACCTGTGTGTGTGCTAAAGCCACTCACATAACAATAAATGATTTGCATTTTTAGGAAAGGTTATGGTCTCCTTGTTTTATTCAGATCTCTGCAAGCTCTCTAATCCCTCATTTTATTTCACACTATCATGTTTTAAAAAGTGAAAGCATTACAGTGAACTTTCTAAATTTGAACACATTTCCCCAATGACTGACTAATCCAACTTGTTGCCCTTTAGTCACATAGGAAAGGGATACAGTGAAGAATACTGGGTCAGGGCCAAAAATTCTGTCACTTTAATTTAGTATTTGATCCAGGTGAAAAAACACATGCGAGACAATGTAATTTTGCTAGCTTTGGATTTCCCACACTAGACTAAGTTAGATATCCTCTCTATCATTGCGTAATGTCCTGAAACCATTTTAAACAGTTCAGTTATTTCACACTGTACCTGGTCACAGTGTGTTTGATGTGGGGTTTTTTTTTTAGAATGAATGCACATATGAGTGGAGACATGTCTATATTTACACACACACACATGTACTGTATGTGTGTGTGTTTTTGTGAATAGAGACCTGTTTTGTCTAATTCAGCATGTGTTCAGACAGGGTTTCCTCTTAGCCTGCAGAACAGATGCTTGAGAAGGCCTTTCATGTGTGTGTCTCTATTCATTTTTGTGTGGATGCAGACGCTCGTGTGTATGTGTTTGTATTTGTGTGAATGTGTGCCTGGTACAGTCACAGAACTGAATTTAACTCCCGAGTTGAAAGTGCAGAAAAAAGCACTTCAAAAGAAGCCAGTTCCGTGCTTACAAGCACAATTTGTTCGTTTCTAAATCAAACACTATGATTTAATGAACTTCCTGTGCAGAATGCTGGCTGTTTATTATTGTGATTGCTCAGACGCATCCTGCCATGCCTTCTTCAATGTCTGACACACCACATATCCACCGTTCTCATGAGAAAAAATTTAGCAAGCATTACTCAGAGGAGATCATCTCACAGAAGCACCATTCCACATACATTACTGACTTGCTCCCATGTTGACACACACACTGAGATTTTGGTTACACTTTAAGTATCATTGAACCTGCATGTCAACTAAATCTCATTAGCGTATTGGTAGAGTATTAGTAGACTGTTAGGGGTGAGTCAAATAAGTTGACATGCAAAGTAACTTAAAGTCAGTAGACTGTTTGTTGGGGGACCATCAAGATAGTGTTTGCAGATATTAAGCAGAATGTCTACTAATACTCTTAAGAGTTAGTTGACATGTAGGTTTAAATAGAATGTCTAAAGGGGACCATCAAAATAAAGTGTTACCAAGATTTGCACAAACTCTTTAGTATGACACTGCCTTTTCTACTTCAAATTTGTCCATTTTTAGGTCATGCTTCCCTTATTGTTCTGCCATCGTGACATGTTAGATTGGTGATATTTTCTTGGCCTATTCTTTGAGTGCTTCCTAAAAGAACTAAAAATGAAATGTCACTGAGAGGAAAAGTCTTGTTGGCAGGAGTAATGCATCAGACTCCCAGTATGCCAGTTGTCCTTCATGCATTCTTAAAGTGATAGGTCACCCAAAAATGTAAATTCTGTCATCATTCACTCATTATTAACAATGTTTGTTCCCTATTGGCTTTCGTTATTTTGACAAAAACAATTCTAGAAAATATAAGTCTATACTATTATAGTTTTTGTTAACATTTTGAATTAGTTTTTATTTTTATATTTTCTGTTTTCATTTAAATGTTATTAAAATTTGAGTCATTTTGTGTTTGTCTATATAGCTTTTATTAGGTCTTCGATTATAAGTTATTTTAGTACTAAATGTACATATGAAATGATGCCTTGGGAACTAGCTGAAAAAATAAATTTACATTTATTTATATGTTTTATTATATTTCAGTTAATCTATATTACATATCAGGTTTTTAGTTTTATTTAATGATAATAACCCTGCATAGAGGTTTGGAACAACATTTTTTGATGAACTATCCCTTTAAGAAATGCTTTGCTGTTGTGTTTGCGTGCCCACACGGAATCTGCATCCACAAATTTCCTCAGAATAAGAACTCTCATCATTCACAAAGTTTATTAAAAGTACATTAATTATGCTTTCAGTTACCAATAAGTGTCTGCTACACTTTATTTAACACGTTACCATGTTTGAATCCATTCTGAGGGATTTTATGCTAAAATGCAGGATAATACAGGAAATGCCCACATCTGGGTTTGCCTTAATGATATAATTTTTTATCAGTTGCATATTGATTTTGCTGAGATTTGCATATTGATTTTGCTGAGATTCGTCATTGCATCAAGTAAAGTATAAATGCTAAAAAAAATGAAAGCACTGTGTAAAGCTTGATCATTGAAAGGTATTGTATGTACGTTCTGTTGAGAGGTCTTGACTGGCTGGACCCTGACTCAGGCCCTTATTCTTTATAGCAGCCCGGCGCGGCTGGCCTGACGCTGCAGTGGAGGAGGCCCAAGAAGAGTGGAGTTGTGGGCCGGGCCGGCCTGATAGCGGCTGGATGGGCTTTTGCTCGGCCATGGGAACAGCAGCACTCTTATCTCAGCCAGGCAGGAGGCGCAGACGGGCTTCCTGTGCGAAAAATCAGAGCGCTTTTCCTCTCGTTGTTTGGCTTCCTCCCCGACGCGAGACAGCTTCCCAGCAGCGTGATTGTCCCTCCGTCTTCAAACGTGGCACAGTCCGCTTCCTCAGGAGCTTGATCTATTCTTGAGAGTCCCTGATCCCACACACACACCCTCCGCCCCACTTTACTGATCCCCCACAATCCCACTCACCTGTCCTGCCACACTCACAAATAACCCTACAACTGCCAGTGCCCTTCCTTATCCAGCCACCCCAGAGACGTGACTAAAAGCAGGCCTTCTCACAAGGATCCAGAACAGCTGGGCTCACACAGGACGGAGGGGCTGATATCTCTGCACCCCTGGAACTACGTTCTAATTTATTCCTTTTTTTTTTTATTTGTTTTGTTGTTGATGTTCAGAGACAGTTTTTTCTGCTCTTCCTCTTTCTGAGCGTGATCCCCATCCATACACTGCCTGGTGCTGCTTTGCTTTTTGTGTTCTTGAGTGGTACTATAAAGGATGTATGAACCAATCCTCCATCTCCAAAGCCCAGACCATCAGTTATAGTTCTAACATCCACAAAAGCTGTGAGTTCAGATTGTACAAGATGAAAATATCCTGTATCAACTATCTTGACGTGAGCCAAGGAGGGCAGAGAAAACCGAGGCTCGCTATTTGGATTTCTTTTTTTTTTTTTTTTTTTTTTTTTTTTTTTCCAGACTGGATCTGGCCCAGAATGCCTGCTGTGTAGGAGTTCTGATGGGCCAGAAATGAATGACAAAAGCTCGGTGTCATCCTATATGTCAACTTATGTCACACTCTTCCACTTCACGGTGATGCTGTGTATTACAGTTGCTTTATTTTGGGCTGAAAAAGGATCCTGCCTGTTTGTATGCTAGACGTGTTTGTGTGTGTTGAGTGTGCGTTTGTGTGTTTGTTTCTACTCTACGGGTCTCTCCCAATGTGATTCGCCCCTTTTTATACAGATTGTCTATGAGTAATATATAATTCTAATATTTAATAATTTTATACAACTAACTTACTTATGGTAAATATCAATAATTGCCAAATGTGTAAGAACGCTGATAAAAAATGTATTTTTAATATCTAATGTATGTGTTCATATCAAATGTATTTGTTTTTGCATTAAATTTGCTTGAAATTATTTGTACAATATGGTCTGTTTGGTTCCAAAAACTGCATAAGTTCTCACAGATGGCAAAGGTGTAGCTAAAATATTGGGTGATTTATAATAAACTGTTTCTTGACTGATGCTTTTCTAGACAATAAAACAGAGTAGATTTCATAATGACCCACTGAAGTAAGTCAGTTCGTAATACTGTACGCAGGCACACTGGGTACATGGATGAAGGTGTGTGAATGCAGAATGAGTGAGGATGTTTGTGGTAAAACAAATGGGTGTTTGAAGTCTCTGTCTCTCTCACTCTGTGTGTGCGTGTCTGTATGAGAGAGCGAGCTGTTCCCGGAGAGCCGTGGGAGAGTGGACTGTGTGTTTGAGAAGTGCTGTTGTCATGATCAGGGTGGGACATACGAGGACAGAACACTCACTGTCTCAGCCAAATAGGAAGAGCAATCAGAAAGAGTCGTCAAAGCGAGGGAGGGGTAACAGGGCGGTGGGCACAAAGTCACGGACAAATACCCATCACCACGGCCACCAGAACCTTGCTCCAAAGATTAGAGACCTTAAAGAATTGGCATGGATAAGATAATGGGATAAATGCCTAGAAGTTGGTGTGCAAAGTGGAGGAGAGGTTGGAACTTCGGAAGCATGGCCGGGATGATTTACAGGCAGGAAAGGGAACACATCCAAGCCTCACACACTGCTAATTAAGGAACACTTCAACGAGTGTCACCATATCCTGATATTGGATGACACGCACACACACTGAGAAAAGAAATTCCAAAAGAAATTCCAAAGAAAAAATCCCATAAGATGACTAAAGTGAAAAATGAATTCCCAAGAGACCTGTGATAGGAAGTTTCCGGTCTTCCCCTTTTGGGCCACAGCTGCGCCACACATCTGTGTCTTGTGACATCACTGCATCGACACTTGTGAACTGAGAGTGCTGTCGTTCTCTCTTCCTTTTTCTCGTCCTCTGTCTTCCTCTCTCTAAGATGTGAGAAGCCTCCTCCTTCCTCCTGGACTGCAGTCAGAGAGAAGACAGAAGTCACGTCCACCCACAATCCCATCCTGACCATCAGCCACAGACAGGAAGTGTTAGAAGGGAAGAATAAGGTGAGTGTTCTAGTGGGTGGACTGATCATAGGGGACAGATGAAATGAATACGCAAGAGGGCACACAAGAACGCAAAACTACTCCCCCGGGATTCACATAAGCAACACAAGTGCATCAGCTCTCAAATCTGTGGAATTATGTGTTCCTCCAAATGTCTCTAGATAACAGCAATCAAGTTCTAGTTCTATTCAGTTCTGGAGGTGTTTAAACAGGTGTCCTTCCTCTCTGATTGCTGGAACAACATTAAAGGATTTATTACAAGAATACACCATCTCCATCCTGAATCAGTTTTGGGGCAAGAACAACAATAGAATAATAACAATAACAATATTGTTCAAATAAAATGCTAAATAATGAATAAAATAACGATGAATAATAATTTTCAGTTTGATAAATATTACAACATTGTATAAGAAACATTGAGGAAACCGAATCCATTCTCCCACCCCCATGGTGAGAGATATCACTGTAATGGCTTAAAAGTCGTTGATTCTATGCTGTATGGGGATGGATCTTAACCGGTATCAGTTTAACAAATATTAGAACCTCCTTGCATAAGAAACATGCAGGAACAGAATCCAATGGCGAACAACTCGGATGTCTGAATCAGTTTCCAACCCTCATCAAGAGACATGATGATATATTCAATTCACATTCACATTTAATAGTATATTATATAGTGGCTTTAACGTTGTTAATTCCATCCCATTTGGTGATGGATCTTAACCAGTATAAGTTTGGTAATTATTAGAACTTCCATGTATAAGAAACATGGGTGAACAGAATCCAATTGCTCGCAATCTGGCTGTCTGAATCGTATCCCCATGGAGAGACATGTTAGTTTCATGAGAGACATTCATAGTTTCATGATTCTATCCCGTTTGGGGATGGATCTTAACCAATATAAGTTTGATAAATATTAGAACCTCCTTGTATAAGAAACATGGGTGAAAAAAATCAAATGGCCAGCAATCCAGCTGTCTGAATCAGTTCCCCACCCCATAGAGAGACATGCTAGTTTCAAGGTTTAAAAGTTGTTGATTCCATTCCGTTTGGGATGGATCTTAACCAGTATAAATTTTATAAACATTAGAACCATAGTTGTATAAGAAACATGGGTGAACAGAATCCGATGGCGAACAATCTGACTGTCTGAATCAGTTCCTCACCCTTATCAAGAGACATGATGATATAATGGCTTTAAAGTTGTTGATTCCATACCGTTTGGGGATGGTTCCTTACCAGTATAAGTTTGATAAATATTACAACCTCGTTGTAAAAGAAACATGGGTGAACCGAATCCGATGGTGAGCAATCCAACTGTCTGAATTCATTTCCCCACCGCCATAGTGAGACATGTTAGTTTCAAGGTTTAAAAAGTATTGATTCCATCTCGTTTGGGGATGGATCTTAACCAGTATATATACAAAGTTTAATAAATATTAGAACCTCCTGGTATAAGAAACGATTATTCGGGTCAGAATCCGATGATGAGCAATCTGACTGTCTGAATCAGTTCCCCACTCGCATCAAGAGACAATGATATAGTAGACTATTCCATTTGGGGATGGATCTTATCAGTTTTAAACAAATTTTAGAACCTCCTTTTATAAGGAACATGGGGGAACAGAAACCAATGGTGAGCAATCCTGCTATCTAAATACATTCCCCCACTTCTATATGGCTTAATGTTCCTGGATCAACATCGCAGGTCATTGCTGGTCATGGAACAACATTATTATCAACAGAACATATGGCTAATTATTGATTTTAGGGTTTGTGCGTATGACTTCAGTTAGGGGCTTGAACAGCATTCTTATCAATCAAGATTAGAGTTTGAGTAGGGATTGTGTTATGGCTATGATTGTTTGATGAGAATGTATTTCCTGGACAAACAATGGAAGTCGATGCAGGAACATATCGAAGGAAATCATATAATGCATGAGTGGTTTTAATCTTTTGTCTGCATGTTTGCTTGCATGCAACAGTTGTTTTTGTGTTTCCACAGACTGTAGGAGTTCTGACAGTTGGCGAAGCATTGATATCTGGTATCTATCGCTGTGTCGCATCAAACTTAATGGGCAGAGATGAACTAGACATCCAATTTTATGTCACAGGTATTACTTCATATCCAAAACTATTACTTTATATGCATAGCAGATACTATAATATATAGCAGATACTTTATATGCTCTCCATATCTTTTTCTTTCATACTCCATCTCTCTCTCCTTTCCATTCTTCCACTTATCCCTCCCTCCTCCATCCCCTTGTTTTCGAGGGTTTGCTTTCAAGCTGTGCTAAATTCAGCCACAGTGGACGTAGCCCATCCTGGCTGTTGTCATAGTGACAGGGTGGAGGAGTGAACAGGAACCTGTGGCTCTTATCATGCTGCCTCCTCGTGTGGCGCATTATTTGGAGAACGCTGGTGGTGTTCGGGAAAGATAAACATTATCTTCCATCAGGAAACCCTCGAACGGTTTCCACGGGAAATTTCAAATAGCTAAAGTAAATAGCGCGCCTTTACACTAGCGTCTTATTGCTACTTGTACTGACAATGGCTATTCAACATTGTCATCAAAGGTTACAAAAAATTATTCTTAGTCAACACTCCAAAATGGTTTCTCTGTGCTCTATTTTTTTGTTTAATGGCCTCAAATAAAACTTGTTGCCAGTAGGTCTGCATGTATTCTGTCTCACTGTATCAAGGATTTATGCACAGGAAGTGGAAATTGAATCTTCTTTTGTCCATCATCACAGATGTCAAAGGAGGCCTTATCGCATCTTTAGAGGAAGAGCCCAGAGAGGGCGGAGACCTTCGTCTGGTTTGTATAGCCAATAGGCATCTCTATTCAGACCTGTCATGGTATAGAATAACGAATCAGTCCACAGTATCAGAGGAAACTTCAGTCCTCGGCAGGGAGCTCACAGAGGGGCACTTCTCTCACACCCTGCACCTTCTGCTGAAGAATGTGACTGCTCAGGATTCAGGAACATACCGCTGCTCTGCCACACACCTGCTTACAGGAGAACGTACACACCTAGATACAGAAGTTGAGGTCACAGGTGTGTCTTTAAGAGTTATTAACACACACACACACACACACACACACACACACACACACACACATATGCTCTCATTAAAGGGATAGTTTATTCAGACATGAAAATTCATGAGATATTTTGCAGAAAGTACTGGTTGCTCATTTCCAAACAATGAGAGTGAGCACGGACAGGAACTGTCAAACATCAAAAATTAGAAAAAGTACCATCATAGTGATCTATATGTATAATCTCTTTTGCATTCACGCACATACTAATAGACCATTTTAATAAATGGCACAACAGGTTTGGTATCAGCAAGGGTGCATTAATGCACAGGCTTAAAGGGATAGTTCACCCAAAAATGAAAATTCTGTCATTAATTACTCACCCTCGTCGTTTCAAATCCATAAGACTTTCATTCATCTTCGGAAAACAAATGAAGATCTTTTTGGTGAAATCTGAGAGCTTTCTGTCCCTCTATTGACAGCAATGCAATTACCGCTTCAAAAAGTTCATAAAGAGATCGTAAAACGAATCCATATGAATTGAGTGAACCTCATTGGTTCTTGTGGAAGTTCAAACGTGCTGCGTAACATGAGAATGAACCTCATTGGTTCTTGTGGAAGCTCAAACGTGCTGCGTAACTCGAGAATGAACCTCATTGGTTCTTGTGGAAGCTCAAATGTGCTGCGTAACATGAGAATGAACCTCATTGGTTCTTGCAGAAGCTCAAACGTGTTGCGTAACACGAGAATGAACCTCATTGTTTCTTGCTGAAGCTCAAACGTGTTGCGTAACACGAGAATGAACCTCATTGGTTCTTGCGGAAGCTCAAACGTGCTGCGTAACACGAGAATGAACCTCATTGGTTCTTGCGGAAGCTCAAACGTGCTGCGTAACATGAGAATGAACCTCATTGGTTCTTGCTGAAGCTCAAACGTGTTGCGTAACATGAGAATGAACCTCATTGGTTCTTGCTGAAGCTCAAACATGCTGCGTAACATGAGAATGAAACTCACTGGTTCTTGTGGAAGCTCAAATGTGCTGTATAATACATGAGAATGAACCTCATTGGTTCTTGCTGAAGCTCAAACGTGCTGCGTAACATGAGAATGAAACTCACTGGTTCTTGTGGAAGCTCAAATGTGCTGCTTAACACGAGAATGAACCTCATTGGTTCTTGCGGAAGCTCAAATGTGCTGCGTAACATGAGAATGATCCTCATTGGTTCTTGTGGAAGCTCAAATGTGCTGTATAATACATGAGAATGAACCTCATTGGTTCTTGCGGAAGCTCAAATGTGCTGCGTAACTCGAGAATGAACCTCATTGGTTCTTGCGGAAGCTCAAATGTGCTGCGTAACTCGAGAATGAACCTCATTGGGTCTTGCGGAAGCTCAAATGTGCTGCGTAACTCAAGAATGAACCTCATTGGGTCTTGCGGAAGCTCAAATGTGCTGCGTAACACATGAGATTGAACCTCATTGGTTTTTGTGGAAGCTCAAACGTGCTGCATAATACACGAGAATGAACCTCACTGGTTCTTGCGGAAGCTCAAATGTGCTGCGTAACACATGAGATTGAACCCCATTGGTTTTTGTGGAAGCTCAAACGTGCTGCATAATACATGAGAATGAACCTCATTGGTTCTTACGGAAGCTCAAATGTGCTGCGTAACTCGAGAATGAACCTCATTGGTTCTTGCAGAAGCTCAAACGTGCTGCGTAACACATGAGATTGAACCTCATTGGTTCTTGCTGAAGCTCAAACGTGCTACATAATACACGAGAATGAACCTGATTGCTTCTTGTGGAAGCTCAAACGTGCTGCGTAACACATGAGATTGAACCTCATTGGTTTTTGTGGAAGCTCAAACGTGCTACATAATACACGAGAATGAATCTCATTGGTTCTTGCGGAAGCTCAAACGTGCTGCGTAACATGAGAATGAACCTCATTGGTTCTTGCTGAAGCTCAAACGTGTTGCGTAACATGAGAATGAACCTCATTGGTTCTTGTGGAAGCTCAAATGTGCTGCATAACACATGAGATTGAACCTCATTGGTTCTTGCGGAAGCTCAAATGTGCTGCGTAACATGAGAATGAACCTCATTGGTTCTTGCGGAAGCTCAAATGTGCTGCGTAACTCGAGAATAAACCTCATTGGTTCTTACGGAAGCTCAAACGTGCTGCGTAACACATGAGATTGAACCTCATTGGTTTTTGTGGAAGCTCAAATGTGCTGCGTAACACGAGAATGAACCTCACTGGTTCTCACATGTCAAGCAAACACGCTTGAGCTTCCGTGTACCACAACTGAAGTGCGGGCTGATGAGTGTGTAAATGTGAATAAAAGCCTAAATTCAATCTGTTCATCATATAAAGCAATCGAGTATTTTCAGAAAATTTTGACTAAACTACTCAATTCATATGGATGAGTTTTACAATTTATTTATGAACTTTTTGAAGTGTCAGAGTGGTAATTACATTGGTGTCAATAGAGGGACAGAAAGCTCTCATCTCATCTTTTTAACTGGTTACAGTTGATAGTTCCCGTACCACATTCATACAGACAGTATTCGAGACGTTATTGTAAGTTGCTGTGAACAGGTTATTTCAACACTCAAATTCTTAAATCACTCAAAACTGGACTTAGTAAAAGCATCAACAAAAAATTATAATAATGTCTATCGAGAGTGATGTTCTTCAAAAATAGTGTGGAAAAAAGTGGGTAACTGTATTATTTACATTTTATGGCAAATAATAATTTTTAAACATCTGCTGAAGAAGTAAGATGCAGAAGCCATCAGACTCTTAGATACTAACTTTGAGTCACATAAGGATGTGCTTGCAGACACCCACACATTTAGAGACAGAGGCGGAAAGAGAAAAAAAAGAGAGGGAGAAAGACGGAGTGAAACAGGGTCCTTGGGAAATGGAGCTTCCTGTAGTCCTTCTCTCCAAGGCTGTGTGAAGAACAACCTCTTTGGTGTGGGAATGAGATCTAGTCAGGAGGAAGAGCACACAATGGCACTTCCCACTATGCCACATTTACAGGCTGATTCACATGGCCAAAGAACAATCAGCCAATCAGCCACTGTCACAGAATGAGGAAAGAGACAATAATCAATTGTGTCCCAGAGGAAAATATCTCAAGCAGAAGTCAGATTATTATTCCCCTTTTTACTAGTTTTATGTAATCAAGCTTCATGTGAAAGATCCCTCCTTCCTCAAGGACCCTTGGGGTTTTTGTTGTAACGTAAATTAACCTGGAATTATCTTATATTAATCTACATAAATTTGATGCTTTATTTGTAAAAACTCTCAACAGCATAAGCCTGTGTAGTAGTAAGCATTCTTGGCCGGCTAACCCGGAAATATCAGTTAAGAATGTGTCATTAAGACCAAGAGAGGGACTTTGCTGAATGGCACAACTCCAGTGGCTGCGATTCAAACATTCCAGGCCTTAATCTGCAATGAAAGAAATGCAACCCACAGTCTATTCACACTTCTGTAACAATAGCGAACTGCGTCACCTGTAAATCACTCAGCTGCTTTATAAGGTGGACATGTAAATGCTAAGTGCCTCGTGTGACTGCCGTGGCTTCCGTCAGGCTTCCCAAGGGTGTTTTTGATTTTTTTTTTCAGATTAAACTGATTCAGTGGATGTGGAAAACCATGCGTAATGACCCCTGACCCGAGCCCTCTTTGTCTCAAACTGTACAGTTCTACAGGCGCCGGTGCTGCTGCGAAATCTGAGCGATCACAGTGTTAATGTAAGCAACTCGGTCACTCTCCGCTGCCCCGCTCGGGGAGTTCCACACCCCCAGATCACATGGTATAAGGATCAAAGGAAGCTCCAGCAGGTGTCTGGTGAGACTAGAGAGTGTACTTTTTGAGTACTTATTTTAAGAATCCTGTAAATGAATATATAACATATGTTTCTTTTATTGACAGGAATTATGCTGTTTCCAGAGGAAGGGACTCTACATATCGACCGAATTACAGTTGAAGACCAGGGACTTTATACCTGTGAGGCCACCAATGAAAGGGGGTCTGTGAGGAGCTCCGCCCACATTTGGGTTCAAAGTAAGCTACTGACAGGAGGAAATTCACTCTTTTTAATGTGTAGTATTATTTAAAACCTTTGTATCTGTTTTATGGCCAGTGTAAATTTAATAATAATACTAATAAGAAATAATTGTAGTTCTATAACACAGAACTTCGCATTTTTGATCTAAGGATTTTAGTTTTGTTCTAAAAATAAAAAGTACTCAGTCAGATTACACTTTATTTTAAGGTGACAGTTACATTGCACTTACTCAGATAAGTACTGAGTAATACTAATTAACTACATATACTTACAGTTAGGGTTAAGGTTTGGGGTTACACTTTATTTGGTTACACTTCATTTTAAGGTGTCATTGTTACAGTGTAATTATATACTTGAGTACTGAGTAATATTAATTAACTACATGTACTTACTATATGGTTAGGGTAGGATTAGGTTTGGTTTAGGTTAGTTGCATGTAATTATACATAATGTACTGTTATTACTATGGTAAGTACATGTATGTAACAATGACACTGTAAAGTGGGTTACACTTTATTTTAAGGTGTCCGTGTTACAGTGTATGTAACATTATGCATTTAATGTACTGAGAAATAATAATGTACTTAATATAGAATTTGGGTTATTTAGGTTAGGACTGGGATTTGGTTTAGGGTCGGTTGCATGTAATTATGCATTATTTACTGTTATTACCATAGTAAGTACATGTAGTAACGTGTAACTATGTCACCTTAAACTAAAGTGTTACCCACAGCCATACCTCAAACTAATTTTGAAGGCACTGTAAACATGTAAGTTGCTAACATGTTTTAAATATTTAGCAGCTTGTAAGTAATGAAAATCCCTTTACCATCATGTATTATACACAAAAACTTTTAAAAGTTTGGGTTTAATATGTTAATATGAAATTAATAGCCTACTTTTATTTACCAGGATACATTTAATTGATTAAATGTGACAGTAAAGACGTCTACATTAATTGTTATTTTGAACTTTTATCTATCAAAGAAAAAAAGTGTCACGTTTCCTACAAAAATAATTTGTACAACTGTTAATAAGTAAATGTTTCTTGACACCAAATCAGAATATTAGAATGATTTCTAAAGGATCACGTGACACTGAAGACTAGAGTAATGATGCTAAAAATTCCGTTTTTAAAAATTTTAATAATATTTCACAATATCACACCTTTTACAGAAATAAATGCTGCCTTGGTGAGCACAAGAGACTATTCGCTGTTTCTTTCTTTCCCATCTTTTATTTTTTTTCTCACACTCCCTATTTACTCTTGTCGGATACTTCTAAACTCAGTGCTGAGAGGAGACGTTCACGCTGTTCTCTTCCGATAGGTCAGGAAGGAAACTGTCTCCCATTTTCATTTCCCACAGATGGCCTTGGCTTTTCAACCTTTAAACTGTTTACCTATTTCTATGTAGGTTCATTTGTTTAGCTGTTTCTATAGAGGCTAATGCATTACTCATGACCTATAGGGAGTTGTCATGCTCATGGGGACGAATCCGATCCAGGTCATGTCCCAGTGTTCACCCCTCTCTTTTTTCCCTTTAAACACATTCTGTAACAACTTATTTATGAATCCTATAGGCTCATCTGAATCCCTTTCTCTGGAGATCCCGACTTTAGCATGTACGTGCGTTGTGGCCACTCTCTTCTGGCTGCTTCTCACACTGCTGATTCGGAAACTCAAACAGGTGAGAGCCGGTCAAACCATATGAAGGCCAAAAAACGACTTGTATTACTGACCCATGTAATTTATATCTGTATTATGTGGGTCATTCTCAGCCAAACTCCATCGATGGCAAAGTAGAGTACCTGCCAATCATCCTGCACCCAGGGGAGGAGCCTCTGCTTGAGCACTGCGACAGGTTACAGTATGACCCCGCCCAATGGGAGTTCCCACGTGACCGCCTTAAACTGGGTAAATTTTGTGTGTGCTTTATAAGTTGTATTGATGCTGCTATGCAGTATACTGATATGTGGTGTATTGTCCCGTTCTCCAGAAAAGCCCCTGGGGCGAGGGGCATTTGGCCGAGTAATGCAAGCCAAAGCTTTCGGCATTTGTAATTCAGCCAGCTGCACCACAGTGGCCGTCAAAATGCTTAAAGGTATACTCTTAAAGCCCGTTCACACCAAGAACGATAACTATAATGATAACTAGCGTCCACACCAGCGGACAATATCATTCTGTTTATTCTAAGCACGTGCTTGTCTGTCACTTTGAATGCTCGAGCTCATTACAGCAGGATGGATTCTGTTTGGCTGTCAATGTTTTTATCGTTCATCAGCTTGATAAAATCGTTCTGAAAGTGATAGTCCAACGATATCATTTATCTGTGCCATTATCGTTATAGCTGTGGTGTTAACTCTGTTTTTCTTTAATATTGAGAACGATATTTAGACTTGTATCTTTATTGTTATCTTTATAGTTATCGTCCTTGGTGTGAACGGGCCTTAAAACAGAGGTCTTCAACCCTGCTCCTGGGAGCTCACTGTCCTGCAAAGTTTATTTCCAACCTGCTTCAGCAGCACTCCTGCCTGTGTATTTTCAAACGATTCTGAAGACATTGATAGATTCAGGTGTATTTGAATGGGGTTGGAACTGAAATCTGCAGGACAGTGGGTCCCCAGGCTTCTGATGTAAGGTATTTAGCAAGGATACATCAGGAGTTATGACTGTGTTGTCCCTGCAGATGGAGCTACGCCCAGTGAACACAAGGCTCTGATGACAGAACTGAAGATCCTCAATCATATTGGTCATCACCTCAATGTGGTCAACCTTCTTGGTGCATGCACCAAATCAGGAGGTGTGCATGTTACCATTTCTTTGTAAACAAAAACCCTCAAATTTTGGTTTTGCTTGACGTCAGTGACATTTATAATGTTACAAAATATTACTATTTCAAATAAATGCTGTTCTTTTGACATTTCTATTCAGAGATTACTGAAAAAATTATAATATAAGAAATGTTCCTCGAGCAGCAAATCATCATATCAGAATGCTTTCTGAGGGATCATGTGACACTGAAGACTAGAGTAAAATATGTTCAAAATATGTTCAAATAAAAACAAAGTTTGTTTTAAACTGTAATAATATCTCATTTTACTGTATTTTTAATCAAATAAATTCAGCCTTGCTGAGCAAAAGATAGGCTACTTATTTCAGAAACATGAAATATGTATTCATATGTATTTTATGTATTACTTTTGTCTTCTTGGTGTTTTTAGGGCCTCTGATGATCATAGTTGAATACTGCAAGTTTGGCAACCTGTCTGCATACCTTAAGAGCAAACGAGAGGTGTTTCTGTTAAATAGGGTTAGTCTGTCTATCTATCTATCTATCTATCTATCTATCTATCTATCTATCTATCTATCTATCTATCTATCTATCTATCTATCTATCTATCTATCTATCTATCTATCTATCTATCTATCTATCTATCTATCTATCTATCTATCTATCTATCTATCTATCTATCTATCTATCTATCTGTCTATCTGTCTGTCTGTCTGTCTGTCTGTCTACAGTGCATCCTGAAAGCATTCACAGCGCTTCACTTTTTCCACATTTTGTTATGTTACAGCCTTATTCCAAAATGGATTAAAAAAAAAAAAAATCCTCAATTTTACAAACAATACCCCATAATGACAACATGAAAGACATTTGTTTAAAATCTTAAAAATGCAAAAATCACATGTACAAAAAAGTATTCACAGCCTTTGCTTGATACTTTGTTGAAGCAGCTTTGGCACCAATTTCAGCCTCAAGTCTTTTTGAGTATGATGCTACAAGCTTGGCACACCTATTTTTGGGCAGTTTCTCCCATTCTTCTTTGCAGGACCTCTCAAGCTCCATCAGGTTGGATGGGGAATGTCGGTGCACAGCCATTTTCAGATCTCTCCAGAGATGTTCAATCGGGTTCAAGTCTACAGAGTTGCCCTGTAGCCACTCCTTTGTTATCTTGGCTGTGTGCTTAGGGTCGTTGTCCTGTTGGAAGACTTCACCCCAGTCTGAGGTCCGGAGTGCTCTGGAGCAGATTTTCATCAAGGATGTCTCTGTACATTGCTGCGTTCATCTTTCCCTCGATCCTGACTAGTCTCCCAGTTCCTGCTGCTGAAAAACATTCCCACAGCCTGATGCTGCCACCACCATGCTTCACTGTAGGGATGGTATTGGCCGGGTGATGAGCGGTGCCTGGTTTCCTCCAGACATGACGCTTGCCATTCAGGCCAAAGAGTTCAATCTTTATTTCATCAGACCAGAGAAGTTTGTTTTATCGTGGTCTGAGAGTCCTTCAGATGGCTTTTGGCAACCTCCAGGCGGCCTTTTACTGAGGAGTGGCTTCCGTCTGGGCACTTTACCATACAGGCCTGATTGGTGGAGTGCTGCAGAGATGGTTGTTCTTCTGGAAGGTTCTCCTCTCTCCACAGAGAAATGCTGGAGCTCTGTCAGAGTGACCATCGGGTTCTTGGTCACCTCCCTGACTAAGGCCCTTCTCCACCGAGCACTCATTTTGGCCAGGCGGCCAGCTCTAGGAAGAGTCCTGGTGGTTCCAAACTTCTTCCATTTACGGATGATGGAGGCCACTGTGCTCATTGGGACCTTCAATGTTGCAGAATGTTTTCTGTACCCTTCCCCAGATTTTGCGCCTTGATACAATCCTGTCTTGGAGGTCTACAGTGCGTACCTTTCCAAATCATGTCCAATCAACTGAATTTACCACAGGTGGACTCTAATCAAGTTGTAGAAACATCTCAAGGATGATCAGTGGAAACAGGATGTACCTGAGCTCAATTTTAAGTGTCATGGCAAAGGCTGTGAATACTTATGTACATGTGATTTTTTTCGTTTTTTATTTTTAATAAATTTGCAAAGATTTCAAACAAACGTCTTTCACATTGTCATTATGGGGTATTGTTTGTAGTATTGAGGAACAAATAATACATTTAATCCATTTTGGAATATGGCTGTAACATAACAAAATGTGGAAAAAGTGAAGAGCTGTGAATACTTTCCGGATGCACTGTATCTATTACTCAGAAGATATTATAAATGTCATGGCATTTTAACCTGGAAACTGTTTGTTTGCGGTATTGTGAGGTTTAGAGACCTATATATATATGGAAGATCAATTCAGGGGGGAATATATATATATATATATATATATATATATATATATATATATATATATATATATATATATATGTTTGCTGTCATGTTTATAGTCTTCTCTCGTTTCCTCTGAAAAGAACAGACCAGTGTTTACAGAGACAACAGAGGCATACTTCCCTCTGTGTGGCCATCACTAAAGCTGCTTACCTCCTTGAATTGCCTCTACAGAAGCTTCATACAAAGAGCAGTGTGTTTATGCAAAAGTCATAGAGTGATAATCGAATATCAGAGGAACTAGTGATAAAATATGTGATACATGCAGACCTTGTATTTGACTCATAATGACACACTTTTGTTGGGGGAACACATATTCACTATTCACTATTACCTACAACTTTTGCCTCAATAAACTCCTAATTTACTGCTTATTAATAATTAGTAAGGTAGTTGTTATAGTTAAGTTTAGGTATGGGGAAGGTTTAAGGGATGCAGAATATTGTCATGCAGAATAAGGCATTAATATATGCTTTATAAATACTAAAAACAGCCAATATGCTAGTAATATGCAAGCTAATAAGCAACTAGTTAATAGTGGGAGTGGGAGTTAATTGGCCCTCAAACTTATTGGGTTAGTTCACCCAAAAATGAAATTCATTAATTACTCAACCTCATGTTGTTCCAAACCCGTAAGACCTTTGTTTACTTTGGAACACAAATGAAGAGATTCCGAGTACTACGGCAGAACAGCTGCTCACCATTGGTTAGGTCCTGTGTCAGCATCACACACATGCGTCGTGGTGCTCACGTGAACAGCGTCAACCAATGGGAAGCCGGCTTTCTGATTTAGTGTTTCAAAAGCGATGCACTGTATTTACTATGTTGTTGTTGTTTTTTGCGCACAAAAAGTATTCTCGTCGCTTAAGGTTAAATTAAGGTTGAACCACTGGAGTCACATGGACTATTTTAATGATGTCTTTACTCCCTTTTGGGCCTTTAATGTGGTAATTCAATTGCTGTATATGGAGGGGTCAGAGAGCTTTTAGATTTCATCAAAAAATATCTTATTTTGTGTTCCAAAGATGAATGAAGTAATTAATGACAGAATTTTTGGGTGAACTAACCCTTCAAGTGTTACCAGTATGTGCATTATTCACTAGATATGTGAACTAGCTGAATGACTGCTCATGTCTTGTGTTGTGTGTGTCTGACTCAGGTGAACAGAGAAGAGGAGGGACGCATGAAGGAGGGATGTAAAGGACGACTGGCCAGTGTGTCCAGCAGCCAGAGCAACGCCAGTTCAGGGTTTAGTGAGGAGAGAGCAGAGCTCTCAGAGGAAGATAATGGTGAGGTTACATTACACATGATGCAAAAAGACATGAAAGGATTTAGTATACCAAAGTATACTCACTGTCATCATTAGATAGTGTATATCGTTCAAAAGTTGTTGGGGTCAGTAGAATTTTTTTTGAAAGCTATAATTATTTTATTCAGCAAGGATGCAAAAGTTCAAGTACAAGTTCAGTAATGGGGTTAAATTTTAGTATAAAAAGTATACTCACTGTTTTTTTTTTTTTTGAAAGCTATAATTATTTTATTCAGCAAGGATGCAAAAGTTCAAGTACAAGTTCAATTAATTTATAATGTTTAAATAATTTTATATGTTCCAAACCTGCATGACATTCCTTCTTCCATGTATCGAAAATATTCTTCAGGATATTGTTCAAAAATTCACCTTTTGTGTTCCATGGAAGAAAGAAAGTTGGCTTTGGAATGACATGAGAGTAAAGAGAGTAAATAATTACAGAACGTTTATTTTTAAGTGAGCTTATTCTCCATCCTCCCTAAAAATGAATCTAACTCAGTTCATTAAAGAGAGACTAAAGTTTTACTGTTTGTCTTGTCCAGCTTCTCTTCCTGAATCCACCGATCCTCTGCTGCTTGAAGACTTGATTTCTTACAGCTTTCAGGTAGCCAGAGGTATGGAGTTTCTAGCCTCTCGCAAGGTAAAGTTTCTTCCTGTTTGCATTAGGGTATATGAGCGTGAATATGAAGGTGGTTAAATCTCAAAGGTTTTTTCATGTTTTTAGTGCATTCATCGTGACCTTGCTGCCAGAAACATCCTGCTGTCCAACAACAATGTGGTGAAGATCTGTGATTTTGGCTTGGCTCGAGACGTATACAAAGACCCAGACTATGTGCGCAAAGGAGATGTGAGTGTACCGCCATTGATAAATCAGTGTCAGTGATGAACATGCCGCAAATGCAATGCATTTAAAGGGTTAAAATATGTGTAATGAACGTGTTTTGCCATAAAGGCAAGGTTACCACTGAAGTGGATGGCCCCTGAATCGATCTTCGACAAAGTCTTCACTACTCAGAGTGACGTGTGGTCATATGGAGTTCTGCTCTGGGAGATCTTCTCACTTGGTAATGTCAACACTCTTTTCTATTCATCAGTCAAGTGTACAGCACGTCACTGTTGATTTTTTCATAGCACAACCCCTTTGAAAAATGGCACAATAGAACAATTGACCTTTGTCTCTCCAGCAGGTCAATGAGGTCTTAGCAAGAGAATGAAAGTGAGGAAAACTTGTTAGGAAACATGAAAGTGAATCTTTTAAACAGTTATTAAAGTCACCATGAAATTATTTATTAATTTTTAACGGTTATTACCGTTAACTAATGAAGTATTAAAATACTAATGAAAAATTTAAATACTAAAATGACTAAGAATTTATGTAAAATTAACATGAAAACTAAAAATATAAAAATAAAAGCTCAGAATTGTAATAAAAGTCAAATAAAAGTCAAATAATAACTAAAATAACTGCATAAAATCAAAATTGTTTTATATAAGTCTAAAAACTTCCCCTCCCACATGCAGCAACAACCTATCACCATAGACTGTAAAAAAAAAAATATGGTTGTAGTGTCAGTGACGTCACCCAAAGGTTTCTGAAAAGAGTATTTGAAACATCAAAATTAGCCTTTGCCATCTTGGCAGCGCATCACAGCTCGTCACTTCCGGATAACTGAAAATGGGCAAAGAAGTCCCGCCCTACATTTTTTCTCATTCAAGAAGCCATTGGCTGCGTCCGAAATCACAAACTCAGGTACTTACAAACACGATTCCAAAAAAGTTGTGACTGTAGAAATTGTGAATAAAAAAGGAATGCAATACTATTCATACTACACATTAATACTATATAGAATACATGAATACACATTAATACTATCTCTGTCCAGCCAGAACTCAGCCTAATGCTGTTTGACACAAGAGTGTGAATAAAAACAGTGCCAGAATTAAGCCAGAAGTACCTAATGTAAGCCAGACTCGGCCCAAACTTTGTTGCTATCTGGGACATAACTGACGCTGGTAGGTCACATGACAATGACAGCATGGTGAATGCAGTAGCCTATATCCAGATTACATTCGTGAATTACTTACTCAAAATAGGCCTCAAGTACCTACTCAAGAGAGTATGTGATTTCAGACACAGCCATTGTCTCAAATTATTTTAATAGGTACTCTCTTTAGTGGCTGAAAATCATGTTATGATGCTGTTTGAACTACGTTATAATGACCATTAATGTCTGTACTAGCATAGCATACAGATACCTGATTAGCCTGATTGCTTAGTATATACATGCAGTAACCCTACATGTATTCACAATCATCTTTAACGTATAATTATGTGTCAAATTAAATGTTAAATGTCTAAATATTTCAGTTATAAAAAGAATGTAGTGATGTTCAGTTATTCGCTTAATAAGCTATTATTATTATTAATTAGTTTATAAAGTAAAAGAAATTACATTCAATTTGATTTATTATGCAGTATATAGTAAGCTATACATATTTTAAATGAATATCGAATGTGCTTAGCATAATCATTAACTGATAGTTGATGGAGACCTGATTTTCCAAGGAGGACACACTCTTTCACTCAGATATAGCTACATCACAATGGGGAAGAAACGACTGTCGCAACTTCCTTTCCATGGAAATCAATCTTTGCTTTAAACATGCCCACATCCCTCTCTGACCTGCACGGTCTCATAAGAGTGTTTGTGATCTACAGGAGCGTCTCCGTACCCGGGGCTGAACATTGATGAAGAGTTTTGTCACAGACTGAAGCAGGGGACTCGGATGTGTCCTCCTGAGTACAGCACTCCGGAGATGTGAGTTCTCACACGTGAATACGCTGTATAAAACATGAACCAATGCCAATACATTGATGGTAATAAGCTTGTGGGATGTGTCTAATAGTTATAGCATCATGTGGGCATGCTGGGAAAAAAACCCTGAGGACAGACCTTCTTTCACTGCTCTAGTGGAGATACTGGGAGATCTCCTGCAGACCTGCGTCCAACAGGTGGGACATAATTATTGTGCGTTTAAAATGTCTTGTTTATTGCAAGACATTTTCCTTGTGGGGACATTTGGCTTGTCAGAACTGAACCTTGCATACTTTTTCTTAAACAGGATGGAAAGGATTATATTCCGCTAAACACTTTTATTTCTGGAGAAGGAAATACCATCACGGCGCACCTCGACCAGAAAGACATAAGCCAGAAAACGCTGGGAACTTTAAGGTACAAATGTCTTCACATTTGGAAATATCAACTGAATATACATTTTGACTAATAATTATTTTCATTTATTAATTAATTTGAATTGTTTCATTTGTTTTAAAAAATGTTAATATTTTAGCTACATCAACTCCATCAACACTTTTGAGGATCTACACAAAGAAATCCCTGATGTAAGTGTTTTAAAATATAGCTGCATTTCACTCAGGTAAAGCAGGTCAAACTAAAGTTTTATTTTACTTTTGGACAGTCTGACAGTGGAATGGTTCTCCCTTCTGAAGAGTTGATTCAGGCGAAATGGACGGACAGATTCAAAACCAAGAAACTCTCCAAGTAGGTGCCATGAGACTGGTCTCGACAATACCGTTCAAAAGTTTGGGGTCAGTAAAGACATTCAAAATATTACAAAATATGTATATTTCAAATAAATGCTGTTCTTTTATATTTTACTTTATATTCATCAAAGAATCCTGTATGGATAAAAAAAAAAAAAAAAAAAGATGGTTTACACAAACTTTAAGCAGCACAACTGTTCTCAACATTGATAATAATAAGAAATGCAGTGCCGTCGCTCCCTAGACGCAGAGTACGCAGTTTGCGTAGAGGGGCACCAACTCCCAAGAGGGGCTCCATCTCGGTTGCTCAAAAAAAAAAAAAAAAAATGTAAATAAACCTTTTATTCTATATTAATATTAACATCAAAATAAATTGATGTTAATATTAGTTATTAACATCAATTTTGATGTTGAATGCACTAGGCAGTAAGCATACACGACGCGCCAATATGTATAATTTTAGTTTGTATTTTCTTGCTGTAGAGCTACAATTGTAAATGACTGTAATTATGATTTATTTTATTAAGTTCTATTTTGACCAAATGATCCAAAATCAATTTGAGCAAGTACATAACCAGACAGTGTTCAAAACGATCTCCTTACCTTAGCCAGATTTGCAACGGTAAGCTTATAATGATGTGTTATAATTTGAGTGGTACTCTTTGCTTTCCCTTGTTCGTCTTTGCAGCATTACGTCACGTCTGTATACATATAGCTTTCCTGTAGCTCAAACAATAAGAGCGTGGTGCTAGCAACACCAAGGTAATGGGTTCGATTCCCAGGGAAAGCAAGATACTGAAGAACTGACAAAATGTAAAAATATGTACCTTGAATACAATGTAAGACGCTTTGGTTAAAAGTGTCTGCCAAATGCGTAAATGTAAATGTAGGAGTCTGGGCTATTAGGCTATATTGCGTGTGTGGATGCTGCAGGTGGCGGATCATTTGTATTCTCTTCTTACAGCAGCTGGAATGTAATTAAACCTGTCATTTTGATGGCGGCTTGTAATGATGTTTTATAAACAAAGTTCGGGAGGAACATGTTCAAATGATCTATCCAATCACATCATTCCAACCAGCAGTCAGCAATCAACATGTCTACCCAATCAGCATTAATGGAGGCCTATATAATATACTCACCTATGTTCCTCGACAGTTTTCTACAGCCTTCCACCACCCGGTCTCCTCACACTCATTTGGTTACTTTCCTAAACCAGAAATACTAGGGGAGTACCTACTCTGGGTTCAGGCCAAAATACCAAGCTTGGAGTCCTTTCCTCGGACAGCATGCCAAATACGCATACTATATCTCATTATTTGTAAGTGTGAACTTATGAAGTCCAGAAAGTTCAAAACGACAATCATCATTGACAACTGGTGTGTTGATAGACAACCCACACAGACACCTCAAAACATTAGATTCTTCCGCACTGAGGAGCCGTGCCGATGCACTACCCACATAAACAAGATAATGCCGCAAAAACTGCAATTTCAGGGTTCAAACAGAGATGGCGACAAAGAGGTAAAACCTACTGACTGCAGCTTTAAGCTATTTTACTAAATACATTTTTTACTGTATTTTGATTTTAAAAAATGCAGTCTTGGTGAACATAAGAGCACGTCTTTTCAAAAAAAAAAAAAAATGACAGACCTCAAACTTTTGAATGGTAGTAGGCCTATGCCCAAAATGAATGTGTGAATAACAAACATTGAATTTTATATAATTAAATGTATGTAATTAGTTACTTAAAATGAGGTCACTGCCTTTTGTTTTGCAGGTTATTCTCCAAATATCAAAACCAGCACATGATGCTACCGGCAAAAGTGCTGCCTTGTATGAATAGCGCCCCCTGTTGTCATCATAGGGAGGTGCTGCTCTCCCCCTCCAGACTATGAAGCTGCTCTCCTCTACCTCTGTTTCTAACGCTCACGCGAGACAACCTGCCTGTAAACACCAGTGAATACCCGTGACCACTCTTAAAAACACTGCTTATCTGGACTATTTCGCTTTCATCTCCATTGCGTGTTAGATACGTCCTGTCAAAACAGTATTTCTGAATAAGCCTCTTATTCTCTGCACCCTCAAACTTTTTAATGAATGTTTGTCACTCATAAATACTGGTTAAGGATTATAAAATATATTAAACTAATCAAGTAATTTATACATAAAATGCATGCAATTTGTGCACTAATAAATATTTCCATTATAAAATTATGGAAATTTTCATTTTAAGATGTTAAATTAGTTTTTCGTCAGGCCAAAACATTTTTGGGATTTTCATGAATTTTGTCTAGTGTTACTATCATGTTGAGACATGTAACTACTGATAAGCAATTCCCTATCTACATACCCTCTTTGAAACCATTCATAATCTATACCTCTTTATATTTGTTTAGTAGTCACAGAGCAGCTAATATTATTTATGAGCTAGTGAAATGCATTGTATACAGTCACTGCTTGTAGGTACCAAATGTTTAACTGTAGAGCACAGTTCATGTGCTGCAAGCCATATGCTGGAAAAGTTCACTGTAGACTATATTTATTTCAGAAATAAAAGCTAATATGCTGGTTTGCTGCTTAAGAAACATTTATTATCAATATTAAACAGCATTTATTTGTAATAGAAATGTTTTGTAACATGTATTTACTATCCCTTTTGATCAATAACATCCTCGCTAAATAAAAGTATTAAATTCTATCAAAAAAAAAAAAAATATTATATATATATATATATATATATATAAAAATATCTTACTATCTTACTATATCTTACTGACCCAAAACATTTGAATGGTAGAGTTTGTACCATAGGTTAAAAATATCATCTCACCTAATGACAAAAATAAACACTTTTAAAATAAACACCATACTTTCTGCCATAAAACATTGCACCATTCAAAATCATTGCACGTAATTTTTGTGGTATCTATTTTGGTCATCTCCTCCACAGTTACAGACAAGTTCCTTTTTGCTGCTGCAGTGTCACATAAGCTATTCAAGCAACAATCATGCCATTTAAAAATACACAAACGAATGTTCTCTTTTATTAATCTTTATTAAAATACTGCTGTACACACAAATATTGCAAAAATGTGACAAACACAAGAAGGGCATAAAACGTACTGGGATGGTGAAGGAGGATTTCATGTATGAGTGCACGTGTATGTATGTCTGGAGTGCATTTGACTGAAAGTCGGGTACATGATATGAGATTGCCTGTAAAAAGTGTGTGTGTGTGTGTGTGTGTGTGTGTGTGTGTGTGTGTGTGTGTGTGTGTGTGTGTGTTTTTCAGAGGGATACGGGCTTGGCACCATGTTCACCAAGTAGATTACTGATCGGTTAAAAAAAAAAAAATACAATACATTATTGAACTCACAGCATCCTCTGCCTGCTGTATCCTGCACCCTCTCGGTCCAGTGTGGCACACCCAAATCTGTGCTGCAAGTTCCGCCTGTTCCTTGACTCACGGATTGGGCAGTCACCAATGACAGGTCAGACATTCAGTCATTGGCATATTCCTGTCAGGGATCATCCTGAGCGAATTCCAAACTGTTGTCCGGATGTTGTCACATAATTTGTAGGTCAAATCATAGTTAAACAAAAACAAAACCAAGAGAAACCAATACAATCCCAACTCGTCCAACCGTCCTGCTGGGATTGGTCCACAGAGATTACACTAGTGAGGTGAGAAACATCCCATCATGCATCTCTGTACAACAACTTTGTGAGGAAAGGGAATGACAGTAACAACACAAAGGAGCTCTATGAGACTCACTATATCCAAACCAATACTAGTGTGGAGAGTGGGAAAATAAGAACGAATGAGGGAAAAGAAAGACAAAATGGACAGAAACTTGTGATGCTCTACAACAGAGACGCAAGAAAAGGACATTCCACAATGAGACAGAACTGGTTTCCCTTGCTAGCATGGTCCAGTTCTTTGGTTCCTATCATAAGAAGAAAAAAAAAAAAAAAAAAAAAAAAAAAGAACGAAAATTCATCCTCTCAAAATCCGATTTCAAAAAGCATCCATAAAATGAAAGGATGTTGCAAAATTCTGAAATAAACAACAGTTTTACACAGCAAGAGGAGAGAGCACCCCTTTGTCAGCGCCAGCAAATGACGTGAATCAGTAACGTCCCCTTCCGCCTCCAAATTGGCCGACTTTTAAAGGAGTCATTACATCAGAGGAGGAGTGGTGGCACATTACTAATGCCACACATTCATTAGTGGTCAGTCTCATCAATTTGCCCAACCCAGTGGTTTGTCCCATCAAAATCAAGGACCTTGCACACATGACCAGTGGTCTGTCCCAATTTGTAGTACCTCATAAAAGGGCGAGGATATGATGTGAGAAAACGGCGCTCTGTTTTTCACCTAATTCATGTGTGAGGCCTCTGCCTTCAATGCACCCTGTGGGACACTCACGCACAATCACTTAAAAAAAAGAACTTAAAATGTTTAGTGCATCCTCCAAAGAAAAAAATAAAAAAATTAGAAATAAAAGCAGGAAGTAAAGACTCATTTTTTTTTGGACATTGTTCCCAAGTCTAAAAAAAGAAATCATCATTATTATCTCAGCTCTCAGTTCAGTTCATAATTCTGCAGCTGTTGTTGTGAAAACTAAAAAAAATAAGCTTTAGAAAACAACTTTTCTCTGGACAGAACAGTGTATCTGACTGGAGGTGAGCAACCAGCTGGCTCCGCCCTGGTCGTGAGATCATCATTCTGCACCTATGATTCCAGGCTGTAGTGCAATGTGCTCTGTTTCAGGCAGTTCCAGCCCACTCCTGTGGGGATGGCTGGATGTTACAGGGGGCCGTTAGTGGCGGCCAGCAGTTCCTGGAAGGTGCTCTCAAAGCAACGCTTCAGGTCTGAGTAAGTCACCACAAGCACGCTCTTCTCATCCCGTGACACCAGACTGATCTTCTCCGGTACTCCAGCATCCAACTGCAATAAGAAACAAAAGGTAGTTGGAGAGTAATGAATTCATTAAACTAGCACAGCTGAAGTGAAGGTTCCCATAAAATGCCACAATTATGGGCAAATAAGTGTGTCCATGGTGAAGAAAAATATTTTAATATAGTTTAAAATATGTGCCAAGTGCTTAGAAATGTACTTACTATATACATGTTGCTTTTGGAAAAAAAAAAAAAACAAAAAAAAACTACATTTTCAAGAACAGTTTAAATTTATTGGCTCTAAAAACATCAAAAATAATTTGAGTCGTACCACATTTTACAATCTGAAATAACCTTCCCTTGTCATAAAAAGGTCAAAATATCTTTATATACACATCATATTTTAAGAGACTTATTGACCTCATTGATCACTTGTTTTTTCCCCTGCATGTTGGTTGTACCACAGAACTTCAAATTAATATGCAGTTGCTACATGTTTATATTAGAAAATTAAAGATTGACAAACTACTTAAGTTTTATTATCTAGAACTTTGTTTAATCTTTGACAATGAACATTCAGTCAGTTTACAAACCCGATTCCATAAAAGTTGGGACACTGTACAAATTGTGAATAAAAACAGAATGCAATGATGTGGAAGTTTCAAATTTCAATATTTTATTCAGAATACAACATAGATGACATATCAAATGTTTAAACTGATTTTAAATTTCATGGCATCAACACATCTCAAAAAAGTTGGGACAAGGCCATGTTTCCCACTGTGTGGCATCCCCTCTTCTTTTTCTAACAGTCTGCAAACGTCTGGGAACTGAGGAGACAAGTTGCTCAAGTTTAGGAATAGGAATGTTGTCCCATTCTTGTCTCATACAGGCTTCTAGTTGCTCAACTGTCTTAGGTCTTCTTTGTCGCATCTTCCTCTTTATGATGTGCCAAATGTTTTCTATGGGTGAAAGATCTGGACTGCAGGCTGGCCATTTCAGTACCCGGATCCTTCTTCTACACAGCCATGATGTTGTAATTGATGCAGTATGTGGTCTGGCATTGTCATGTTGGAAAATGCAAGGTCTTCCCTGAAAGAGACGACGTCTGGATGGGAGCATATGTTGTTCTAGAACTTGGATATACCTTTCAGCATTGATGGTGCCTTTCCAGATGTGTAAGCTGCCCATGCCACACGCACTCATGCAACCCCATCCCATCAGGGATGCAGGCTTCTGAACTGAGCGCTGAGAACAACTTGGGTTGTCCTTGTCATCCGGACTAAAGAGGACATGGCGTCCCAGTTTTCCAAAAAGAACTTCAAATTTTGATTGGTCTGACCACAGAACAGTTTTCCACTTTGCCACAGTCCATTTTAAACTCCTGCGCTTCTGGATCATGTTTAGATATGGCTTCTTTTTTGACCTATAGAGTTTTAGCCGGCAACGGCGAATGGCACGGTGGATTGTGTTCACCGACAATGTTTTCTGGAAGTATTCCTGAGCCCATGTTGTGATTTCCATTACAGTAGCATTCCTGTATGTGACGCAGTGCCGTCTAAGGGCCCGAAGATCACGGGCATCCAGTATGGGTTTCCGGCCTTGACCCTTACGCACAGAGATTGTTCCAGACTCTGAATCTTTGGATGATATTATGCACTGTAGATGATGATAACTTCAGACTCTTTGCAATTTTTCTCTGAGAAAATCCTTTCTGATATTGCTCCACTATTTTTGGCCGCAGCATTGGGGGAATTGGTGATCCTCTGCCCATCTTGACTTCTGAGAGACACTGCCACTCTGAGAGGCTCTTTTTATACCCAATCATGTTGCCAATTGACCTAATAAGTTGCAAATTGGTCCTCCAGCTGTTCCTTATATGTACATTTAACTTTCCCGGCCTCTTATTGCTACCTGTCCCAACTTTTTTGGAATGTGTAGCTCTCATGAAATCCAAAATGAGCCAATATTTGGCATGACATTTCAAAATGTCTCACTTTCAACATTTGATATGTTATCTATATTCTATTGTGAATAAAATACAAGTTTATGAGATTTGTAAATCATTGCATCCCTTTTTTATTCACAATTTGTACAGTGTCACAACTTTTTTGGAATCGGGTTTGTATGTATGAATTGCATTTTAAAATGTAACTTTGAAAAAACTGATAAATGGTCAATGATCCAGCTATAACAATGATCCAATACACAAGCTCACCTTATTGAGACAGGACACAATGTGGCTGAGGTCGATCCAGGGCGTGCCAGTCTCAGTGACCTGGTGGAACAGATGATCTCTGAAGAGCTTCAGCAGGTAACGGTCACCAGTCTCAGACCATGTTGGGTCCTTCTGGAACCTACAAGAATTAAAATTCAATGTGGAAGCATCTTATAAAAAGGTTGCCATTTTCAGAAAGATTTCAAGTGAACTCATTTTAGCTGTAATAAAACACTTACTCTGGTCTTTCGTTGATCGTTCCCAGCTTTGCCAAAAGGCGGAACAACCGGCCATTTTGAACCTCCTGCAAAATAAATATGCAATATTTTTGAATATACATTTTTTTGGGGTTATTTTGGGTTTGTGCAAGTGAGACTTCACAGAATGTGAGAAGGGAAGTTAGAGAGGAAACCAGGTCATATTTAAACCCATTTCTGAGTCACATTTGCTCACACACCAAATGCAGCACAGCACCAAACAAATGCAATAGACACAGCACTGTTTAAAAAGGCCATTCTCATGACAATTTTTTTTTTTCTTTAAATGAAACAATGCATGTTTGTAGGTATTTGTAGCAGGGTGGTGCAGAAAATGTCTTCACACATCTGATATGAGAGATTAAAAAGAGGAAAGCAAAATATTTTCAGCTATATGCTTGACCATAGTCAAATAGTACCTTGCTTTAATCAAAATGGTGTTGATTTGTTCGACGTTTAGCGGGATTGAATTACTTTCAGTTTCAAGTGCAGGATCCAGCGCATTATAGACAGTGGCTAAAGGCTGCAAAGAATTGTAAATTTGGACATAAAATCTGAAAAACCTCCATGTGTGGATGAACACGAACAGAGTTTTAGGCCAAACAGAGTGGGGGAAAAACTGAAATAAACTGCCGTTTCATCAGTTTCGACCAACCACGAAGCAAAACATTGTCACGTACAGGTAAGAAACTTGTTGCCATAGTGTTCCATTTTTACCATAATGCCGTTTTAACAGTAGACAAAGTATGATACAATTTTGACTGATAAACCTACTCTTACGATAACAGTTTTAATAACCGTCTGTCGATCCGACTGCGTGGCAATACAAAAATGCGGAAGTACAATCTGTAATTTTAATGAAAGCCTTTAAGCTGACAAATAAACTAATTTCTCGGTCCATGAAACGAGGAGCAAACATTGTTCACATTTACTACGGACATTGTAACAATACAAAGTGGGTTGAACATCAGCAAAGTTACACTTAATGATTCTTTTGAGCTGTTTTTTTTTATGAATCACAGTTATTGGTTTGAATCAATCGGTACATCCAATTTGCATACTATCCATCCTAAATAGTATTCGAAAATAGAATTTAGTATCTTAAATCATAGTATGTTGAAATAAGTATTCCAAAGATACCTGTATGGTCTACTATTTCTGTTTTGTTTTGAATTTGAAGTGCAGATCCGTGCACACTCTAACGGTTAATATTGCACACAACCCATCGTGAGTTGGACAAGGATTGGATTAAAACTACAAACGCAGATAAAAAAAGTGTTAAACTACAAATATGACCAATGTGCAAGGCCAACATTAAGTAGAGAGGTTTAGATAAAGGGGTTTGAGTGAATAATTATCAGTATCTAACTTGAAAATATATTTATTTAATATTATCCACATTATATTTCATCTTCAACAGCATTGTGAACTTTTGTATTGATATGTTTGGCCATTAACTTTTAAAATGCATCATTATATTTCAATTGAAAACACGAGGAGAGTGACCGGATGCATGTAACTAAACGACAGAGCTGTCTGTTAAAGATGACAAAGTAATATGTCCCAAAGCTTGCATACTCTTCTGCTACACACTCAATTACATATGCAAGTCAATTACATTACTGAACTGAAATGTGCAATTAAACATGACTTTTCATAATAAATATGACCAATTAAAAAAACAAATTAAAACATTAACCCTTTCATGCATAAATTATGACAACCTCCTATGTGTTTCTCAGGCATGTGATCAGCTAAAGAAAAAAAAAAAAAAAAAAGGAATTGTTTAAGGCCATTTTGGAGTATTTTCATTTTCCCCAGCACCGCCACCCCAATCATTTTTACCTTGGATTTACGCAATTCATGCGGGTCATACTTTTCAGGGCAGAAAATACAGAAAGCTGTATAAATATGAAGAAAAAAATTCAACCAGATTCCTGGTTTTTATTGCTCTGAAAAATGTGTAAAATCAAGATTTTCATGCTGTCCACGTGTGTGTTTTTGTAACTGAGGAGATACTGTATTATCATAAATTACTACATCAGTAATACTAATTGTGATTAAACCAATAAATACAAATTATATAAAATCATGAAGACCATAAAATAAAAAAAAATAATAAAATGGTACAGCTTCAGTTACTGCGAACACAATTGGTTTTGTTCCTTGTTTGAATAGCAGACAGAGACGAACTTGAGCGTACATACAACTTGAAAGTTGCGTGTCTGATGGATTGAATCACATCCTCATGTTCAGATCTCTACACTCACATCCTACAGTCTACCCTTATTAGCTGATAAATCTGATCATGTTCAAAATGGACAACTTTCTATTGTAGCGCTCCTGAGAAAACTTCAGACTGAATTTTAAATTGATCTATTGTTTTCATTGTTTTTGTAATTAGTTAAATCAAATTACTTTTTGATGTAACATTACATTATGTCAAAAAAGTAATTGATTACATAATTCATGTTGAATTATATAATCGATTACTTTTTTGACATAACTGGAAATTATATTCTAATGACACAAATACATTTATTTACAGCCAAACAAAAAAAAAAAAAAAAAGTACTGCAGATGAGTATTTAAGAACAGTCACAGTAATAGTATGAACTGTAGCTGAAATATAGCTAATGATGCATGATGTCCAATTTAGTGGACAGACGAATAATCAGAATTTCCTCCCAATCTAAAAATCAATGGAATCAACTAGGAAAATTTAACAATGATATGACTCCTTGAGACATTACAACATGTTTTTTACCTGCAAGAGTCTCCTAGGATAGAAGGAATGGATGGATATTCTGGAGCAACTTTCTGACTGGCCGTCGGCCATCTTGGTTTGGAGAAAAAAGTCCACATACAACAACTTGCCACTGGGTGGCAGTGTATAGGATGATGCACTAGTGTCCACTCTAGTTGTGCAACTATGCCATCAAAAACCCTTCATACGCAAGAAAATGGCTTTTTGAATGGCTGTCCACTGTAGTGATCTCTACGCATGAAAGGGTTAAACAGCGACATTCTGTTGGAAACATTAGTGTATAGGAAATATGAAATACAAATATGAGTACCTTGGCCAAGTCCTCCTCAATGACATCGTTCCTCATCTGCGAGGCATCAAGTTGAGTGTAAAATCGTGCTCCAATCATGGGCATAATATCATTGACGCTGCGCAGACGGCTCTGTTCTGAGAGCAGGTACCTGAAGATTGAAAAACAAAAGAAATTGTGCATTAGTATGAATATGGGGCCACAATGCACATTAATCAGTCTTAATAGGGCACACACAGAACCACAAACTGCCATGTGTCACAACAGAACCACTTTGAGAGAATTTAGGCAATGAAATATGAGAGAAAGAGATAGAGGCCCACAGAATGAGGTTCTTGAGGTCAGATGAGTAGTTGATTGACACCAGCTCCATGGCCTTCTGCAGATTCTCTCTCTGAATGCCAGCTAGAGAGTTACAAGCCAAGGCCAACACCACCTTCCCCAGGGAGATAAGATCTGCTTGCTGATGGACACAAAGAGAAACAGCAACTGATGAAACTAAGAGTTTAGACCCAGAGTGTAAAACGACAAGCACACAATTTTCTTACTCCACAACAATGAAAATTCAGCTTTGCTATCACAGGAATAAATTACTTTAAAATATACAATTTATTTTAATTAAAATAAAAAGTTAGTTATAATATTTTTCACAATATTACTAGACTGGGTAAACCCAGCCTGATCTGCCGGCGATTTGATTTCACCCTGCAACTCAGTCTGGAAACCTGTACATTCATTTCTATTGCTTCTGTCACACTTTTTCGGGTTATCCACTTATCCACCTGGCGGGTTTAACACTATGATGGATAGAGAAAAGATAGATCGATGCCTGTTGATCACGCCTCTTGTAGTCTGACTGGTTGAAGGACTATCCAATTGTGTACAGAGTCATTTGAATAATGCTCGTTGATCATGCCTCCTGTGCAGTAGAAAATACAGAGCAGACTCCCCAGACCGATGTTCAATCTTAAATTGAGCTTGGTCTGGTGATAGCCAGACAACAATATTACTGTAATTCTTTATTTTTAGAGACTTCTTTCAACATCTTTTTTTTAACAAAAGTGTATGTAACAAAACATGATTAAATGCAGATATGCAGTCAAGTAATGTATATGATGAGCATAACACAGTATGGCTATGTTCAGATTGTCAGTCCAAATCCGTATTTTGTGCATATCCTACTGAAATCTGATCAGATTTAACAAGTCTGAACGGCAAACAAATACTATGAATGCAATTTTTACAAATCCGTGTCGAGCTACATTCATATGTGGTTTGAAATCCTATTCAAATTGCATTTCTAGAAATCTATTTCGGTCTGACCGCTCTGGTCAGATTTCACGTGGTTTATGTGACTTTCACACCACGTAAAAATCAGACGCTGTTAAAGGAAACTGCAGAAACAAGGTTGTTGCAAAGTGCGGATGAGCAGAACAACAGGCTATTTAAAACCGCTTATACCAGTCTCCTACGTTTCTGCCGTTGGCTCATCATAACACAGTAGTCCAGCGCAGGGCGGCTACACAAATGTCATGTTGTAAATAAGACAACATCTGTATTGCAAACCCCTCCATGCTGTGGTTGTTGTTTTTGGCGGATGCCTACCAACTCAACGTTATTGCCATAGAAACCAATGCAGATATCCCGGAAAATGAAAGAGCGGCATGGACACACAAATACAATCTGAACAGTTGTGATACACAATGTGGACGTCAATCATTTTAGATCAGATTCCAATCTGACACACAAATAATCAGATTTGGACTGACAGTGTGAACGTAGCCTATGTAAGCCGGTGTAAAGGAGATACCTGGTACTGGGGCATCAGCGCCAGGTGGTTGGTCTGACTATTATCAAAAGTTAAGACATCAAACATTCCCACACAGTTGACCCGTAACCTATAGAGAAACAACAGACATTTAGTGTTTTGAGTTTGTGTTTGCATTTTTATTTGTGCAAACACTGCTGAGAGAAGCAGATTAACAGGTAGTGTGTAATAAAAGGAAGAGCAAAAAACAAACAAACAAACAAACAAAGTGAACTTCCCAGTTCACCATTTATGGCTATAAAATAGGGCCCCCAAAGAACACTGACAAATCTGTGGTTTGACTGTCCTTCATTTCAGAAGTCAAGAAAATTCTACAAAACTGTGTTTTATCTTCGGTTCATTAACCAGTTATGGTTTCCACGATTAGGTCAGTAGTTTTTTGACTGGCCCCACTAAAGTGCAATATAATGCAAAATTATATTTACAGTAAATCCTTTAAATGTTTGCTTAAAGCAGCCAAACATTTCTGATTTTAAATCATTTCAAACACATTCAGCTGATGCCCAGCAGTTACAAGAATGCAGTTCTAGATTAATTGAGTAATATGTGAAGCTGTACCGTGTCTTTCCAGTGATCAGGATCTTACTAGGGTCCATGACCCTGCAGGCCAGCCCAGCTGTGTGAATGGTGCGCAGTGCCGAGCTCAGCTGGACGATGTAGGCCCAAATCAGAGACTCTGGTAACAGGCCCGCATGTTGCCGTGGTGGAGGAAGCTCATGCTGCCCTAATCAAAAAATAAATGAATATATAAAATTAAAATAATTTAAATTAATTAACATAATTAACATAAAAAGTGTAACAGAATCAGATTACTTTTTTCAAGTAAATAGTAAAGTAATGCATTCATTTTAAAATTACAACAAAGTATCTGAGTTACTTTTTCAAATAACTTAAATTACTTTTTTCCCCATTTATTGACTGACAAAGTGTTGAGAGAAATCAGGTGTAAGTGTAGAGGCTTTGTGTGCGCTGTGTAAACATGATGGTGATTGTAGTTCTAGACTAAATGTGAACATGCATTTACTCATCTAGTTTACACAAAAAGTATATTTTGTATTTAACATCAGTTATGCATTTAATCTCACTTTATTAACCAGTCTTTGCATCTGACCTTTGATGATCTAATTAAACCATACTACTGAGCAAAAACGATTTATAGATAAACATCACATTTACGTTTCATTTTTTTGGAAATAAGAGTGTTGAACTTTCTTCTCCTGCAATCCAGAATGTCAGCAAAGTGAAAAAAGGGGTTTGAGCTGCGTCCTCTACTGTACAGGTATGAAAACTAACAAGCAAGCCCAGCCAAGCCAAGCAAGCTAAGTGTATATTTTGTTGTGACCATGTTTTAGACTGGTTTTAACCCATCCTGATAATAAACACGCATTTTATGGTTTGAGCCTACACTATGCGCTGCAGCTGTTTATAGCTAGACATCATCCCTGAGTTTTGCTTCCTCTGTCAGTCTTGAGTTTGCAGGTACTGAACCTACCTGAGGCAGGATCGGTTTCAACCACTCCTTCCTCTTTCCTCGCTACATGTTCACAAAGACGCAACTGCCACCAGACATTTGACATACTCTGCAAATAACGGCTGTATCCTCTCTCTCACTCACACACACACACACACACACACACAGAAAACACTCACCCCACTTTCTTTTCGTGAAGTAAGAATCCGCTGCCGGATCATTGAAGTGCCTGCTGAACATGGTCTCCGCCCCTGCATGGAAGTCATAGGAGAACACCAGTGCTGTGGAGGGCAGATGTGATCATATATGAAAATTCAATGACATAAGTGTCCATTATAAAAGGAAAATCTTTTTAAAATTGTGTTTTACACATATGGTTTCATGTCATTTATAAAAAAATAAAAAAATAAAATAAAAAAAGACTTTTGTAATATTTTACCATGTATTACTATTAACAAACAATTAATATGCATTAATAAAAACATTTGTGTTAAAATATTTTTCTTAAGTAATGGGTCAAACTACCTATGATTTATTTTTCTTTATGGGGGCAGACATTGACTTTCCGCTCCCACCCACCAAAAAAAAAAAATCAAAATTAATTTTAATCATAAATTAAAAACATGACTCATACCAGGTGTAATCAATACAGCATATGAGTGAATTGCATTTTTAATGTATTTTTTTAATTAAAAAAGAAGCATCACTTCATCTGCCCAAAATGAAATGTATCATGGCGAAACCAAAAGCTGTGTTGCACAATAGTTTGGATATGTACATGCTCAGTCATTTAAAAAGCAAACTTATTCGTACAATGGTCTCCAAATGCTTTGGTGGTGAAGACCTCTCTGAGGGTCACAGTATTGGAGTGCTGAATCTTCTTCCACATGTCTACCAGCATCATACACTTGGTGTTGACCAGTCTGAAGCCTGTGAATGCATAAAAGTTATTTCCAAAGTTACATGTGAATACTAAACAAAACAATTAAGTGTGCTATGACTGCTTTCTTTAGCACTGCTTTCTTTATTGTTTTGTTTCTCTAATTGTTTTCAATAAGCCTAGGTATTTTCACAACCATGAATAATATTTGATATTTTCACTTTAAAAACATACGGAGCTTAAAATTATTTCATTTTTATGCCAGTGCAAAATCACTAGCTGTACATAGAAACACTTAATGCCTCACCATGTATCCTCCTGAGGCAGTAAGGCAGGTCATCTTTGCTGTTGACTGCCTTGTAACAGGAAGTGATGTAACTGAAGTTGCTGGTTTTCTGAAGACGGTTGGGTGGGGGAAGGGGTTCCAGGGGAAAGAGGCTGTGGTAACTGTCTACCTCAGATGGCACTCCTAAATGGGAGATGGAACAGCCGACTTCAAACATACAACACACCTGTTCTCACACACTTGATAAAATAAACACGGTGTTCATACTGCCAACTTCATACTATTCAAACATACTGCAAAAGGATTTTATGTGGATATGGGTATAAATATGGAGGACACATAGCTGGATAACCATGTAGATGTTTTTCAAAACAATCTAAATAAAGGCCGAAAGACAAAGGATGTGGTTTTATTCTCAGACAGCAGGTGAATCCAGATGCACTGACCACAAAACAGACATAACTGAACAGTTGCCGTGTTGTTGATTAAAACAAAAACATTGTTAACAGATCATGCCAACACAAGACAAACCACATCCTTACCAGTGTTCTCAGACTGATCTATCTGTGCCATCGTTATCAAATGCCTGTTAATCAGCTCCTACAAAAAAGACAAACGTAGGTCTTACAATAAATAAGTGAAAAATGACAACAAATAACCAACTTCTAGACAACACTGGCTAACAGATTGAGGGCAGATTACCTGTCGGAGTTCGTCAGCCATAAAGAAGGATGGCGCGTTGGCTTTTGGCTGCATGTATGCCACATGAGGTGCCGTTTGTGGATACATGTGATATGTAGGGAACACCTGAAAATGAAAACCACAAATTGGATATTTTAGGTAAAGCAGGTAAAGACAATAAAAGTGCACAGCAAATTTTGATTTACGTGGAACATACCATTCCAGCCAGGGGAGCAGGGGTGTTATCAGTATAGAAGTAGGTTGTCCCGCCTACAGTCTCCTTTTGAATTACATGGGCTCCACCTCCCTGGTCAGATGCAGTGGTGGGCACCATGTAATTGGCTGGGTTGGGGTTGGGGTTGGGTGTATGGCTGCGCCGCCGCGGGGCTGGGGAGGTGTGAGGGGTGATTTTGGGGGAGTGGAGAGGCGATGACCCAGCAGAGAGGGACATACCTGTCCAAGAAACCATACATTAAAGCCTAATTAAAAACAGATTCACAAAAAGGATACCACAACCTAACCTAAAAGATCACACACATTAAAAGACCGGCTATAAACACGAAGCATAAGATAAGACATGAGTTTAGCAAGACAAAAACAGAAAGAAAAAAAAATAGAGCACCGGGTGGTACTTTCTGGTTGAGTCACTGACCAGGTGCAAGAGCAGCCGCTGTGGAACTGCTCAGGCCAGGATGAGGGAAGATGGGGGAGGTGAATGCTGGCACGGTTGTCTGAGACATGGAGGCCATTCGTGGGGCCCCTTTAGGGACAAACTCACTGGCTGTGGGGTTAGGAGCCTGCAAAAAAATAAAAAATAAAAAAATAATAATAAAATAATAATAATAATAATAATAATAATAATAATAATAATAATAATAATAAAAATATATATATATATATATATATATATATATATATATATATATATATATATATATATATATATATATATATATATATATATATATATATATATATATATATATATATATAAAATAGAGAGAGAGAGAGAGATATATAAAAATCACAACTGTAATGGTTTTACTCCAACAACTTTTTACCACGTTAAGGATGTGCAAAGCAAATTTTCAAAATCAACTAATATCTTAAGGAACCCCTGTGTAATTATTTCAATCAGACTCGTTTTAATGGGTTTTCAAACTGGGGTCAGTTAATTTGTTAATTGGTTATTAATTGGGTCTTTATACATAAAAACAATACATAAAATGCCTTTTAAATTTTAGGATGGGGTCCCTCACATGAGGATTGTAATATTTGGGGAACTGATGTCCATCTAAAATGTATGTGGCTGTAGCATGACTGATGCTGAGGAATTTCAATACAAAACCTATTGGTTTTCCTCTGCAAACTCTCTAAAACATAAAACATAGAATGCTGTGAGTACAGTTATTATGTGCTTCTGTTAATTATTTTAAGGTACTAATTAACATGTCAGTTGTTGGATGACTAGTCTGAACTAAAATGTAAGTGGCATGACATTTTTTTATTTCCTTATGCCTTCTCAAAAGATACAGGTAATTCTTGCATCAACAAAATACCCAGTCACAATATTAACAGCATAACTGACATATTAAACACTCACTTTTCTCCTTTGTGATATGCTCAAAGCACCAAAATCACTGAAGAGAGATGATGTTGGGGAATTTACTGGATCTAAAAAGTGGAGTGGATGCATAAAAATAGGTTTTTAAATCTTACCACAACAGCTTTATTGCCAAAACAAAAAATTCAAACTATTTTATCACACCGTGTGCGCTGTGGCTGAAGCTCTTGGCATCGTTCAGCAGACTGGGAGAACTGCTACTGCTGGTCATCCTCTGAAAATACAAGCAACCATCAACATGTGAAGTGTACCATTATGAATCTCCACTGTGTGCTCAATTTGACAGACCCAGTTGCTAGTATCATCTGTTTGGTTCACTAGTGGTTTAAGTTACCTGCATCATTGAATATTTGGACTCTGCTGGGCCTCCAAATCCATTAACCCCAATAAAGGTGCTGCTGAAGTATGAGTTGGTCAGACTGGCATCATTCAGAGCACCTCCCTCCATCCCAGGGACTGAAAAAAAAAACACAATATCTTACTCTAAGTCCTATGTAAGGATTTTTCAAACTAAATAAAATAATTAATTCAAAATATTGCAGTGAATGGTTGCTTCAGTATATTTTAAGTGTTTAAAAAGAGGAATGTGCTCTTCTAAAAAGCAAGTGCAATAGAATTTTTCCTGGATACAAAAACAAGGTTTTAGGAGCTGCTGGAAATAAATGCACTCAGACTCAAGAAAATCATACAAAGTGCCATCAAAAACACTGGAAAAACAAGATGCTTGCTATTATATATTAGTTTATAAAGATATTTCAATCTTGCCTGTGAACAATGGCAGGCTCCTTCCTATGGCAAGCCATTTAATATTTATTCATTAAAAGTAGGGCTGCCCCCCTACTACTAATAGTTGACGAGAAGAGGCTTGGTCAACTCAATTTTAATTAGTCAGTTAGTTGCAGAAAAAAAAAAACCCACATGAATTGAAGTCACGCAGTAACAGATCGTTAACATCGCTGTCCCATGGAAAGGAGAACTTAAAATTTTTACTAGAGTAATATTTTTTTAGGATATCTGTAGTTTTACTCAAGTACTTGATTTGTGTACTTCATCCACCACTCCAGAGGGGAACTGTCAGGGCCCCCTAGGCCCTCAACCATTGGGAAAATAATAATTTACAAACTTTTAAATAATAGTTTAAAAAGTAAAAACTTATCAGTTCTGATGTTATTTTGGAATTAATAAAATTGACAAACATCTATTTTTGTTTTGTTTGTTTGTTGAGGAAATCAAATCTGTGTATTCTGTTGTGTTGTGCTGTGTTTGACTGAACTGACATCAAATATCATCTCATATCATCCCTCTAAATGGGTGGGGCTTGTTATTACCAACTTTATGACAAGATCTTTTTGACAGGTTATGACAAGTTGCTGTAATTCTGCATAATAGGTAAATGTGTCCCCCATCATAAGTTTATTACGGTCTGTTGCATACATTTAATAGGCTGCTGTGCCAGTCTAATAATATTTATTGTCAACATTGCTTGCTTGTGGTGGTGGATTCCAAAAATCCAGTGATCGCTGTTCACGGTCTATGATCCAGAAGTATCTGATCACCTTTGCAATTTATATTGTGAATTATTTAAATGTTCATTACTATGGTTTAGTATTACTCCACCGACTAGTAGCTTGAACGAACGACTAATAGTCGACTAGGAAAATCTTTAGGTGGGGGGCAGCACTACTTAAAACTAAGCTAAAATCTCTAGGAGTAGTGTCTAATAATGACTATTTACAGGTGAAACGGTTTTAAAAAAATAAAATTAAAAACCTAATACATGCTGGATTACAAGATAAAGAAATACTAGGAATAAATGTTAAACTGGCTTGCCATACCTTCCAGTTATCAAAAACTAGACAATTTATACATTTTGTAGAACATTTTGGAACCAGCAGAAACCACAGAGAGCATTAACTAAACGCTTTTGCGTTGGTTATTCAAGTATTTTATCCGTTCGTATAAAAGTGCTTGCAAGCTGTGGAGTAACAAGTTGATTTCCCGTGTTGTTTTGGTGGCGAGGCGAAGGCCGCGCTAAATCCACGGCCTCGATTTAGACAAAAGCCGCCGTGTAGTAACAACAACAGAGAACAGTATACAGTAGGCCTCAATGCAAACTTACTGGACAACAGCTGTCCCTCCAGAGCTGTTCCCGCGGGACCTAGAGAATCGTTCTTTTTGGGAACGTTCGCAGGAGCGCCGCTGGCCGCGCTACCTCCAAGCACGTATCCCGCCGCCGTCACTGCTCCACCGGCTAGAGATAAAGAGACGGGGCTTCCTCCTCCTCCTCCAGCACCTGTACCACCACCGTGCAGAGAAAGGCTCGCCATGGACGGGTCCTCGTGCAGAAACTGGCATTCATCTCCGTAAAAACAAGTCTTGTCTTTCGCATAATAACGACAGAATTTCACTTTCACACCCGGTATTCCGACACCCCCGAGCGGAGCAGCTAAAGCTGGGAGTCCACTGTTCATGGCACCGCTGCTGCTGCTGCTCCCGCCGGAAGAGACTTGCACATAGAGTGATGTTTAGCAGCGGTATATTCTAAAACACTTGAAAAACAACGAGCACCTTACTGGACGTTTAGCAATAAAATCAGCCTCCTCATCGAGCCAGATCAGTAGTCAGCAAAAGCCACACTTTAGTTGCCATGCACTGATACTCGTTGTCGGGGTCCATAGCTGGCCTACTAGCCCATCAGCCTGGCGTTTGGCTGAGATCATGCTGTTGTTGTTGTCTTCTGTCTACACTTGTTCAGCTAAGCGCTAATAGCTCTGCTGTGCATGCTGGGTACGACCACGACTGCAGTTCGCATAAGGAGTCAGTAGGGGATTCATTTAAATCATAAAGCACATATTACCTACAATCATTGATAATATATTGACATGTAGCCTATACTTACAGTGTTGATGTTACATTTTGAGCCTGAGTGTTAAAAAAGCAGAGAACTTTGCACTTTTCATATTTTAACTCAATATATATATATATATATATATATATATATATATATATATATATATATATATATATATATATATTATTATTATTTTTTTTTTTATTAATTTGGTAATTGTGCCAATTTGTTTTTAATAGGTCTAAATAATTATTTATCTTAATACATTTATTATGAACGTGTGTGTGTGTTTTCATGTTTTTCTATCCCAGTGGGAACTTCAATCTGAATGCACACACTCATGGGGACTCGTGTCACCATGGGGACCTAAATAATTTTTTTTGTTTGTTTGTTTGTTTTTTGTTTGTTTTTTGAAAATGTAAAAATGCAGAAAGTTTTCTGTGATGGGTGGGTCATTCCTTTTATCCAGTAACATTTTGGCTTCATAATTTTTTGGGGAAAAAGTTGCATGTTTTTGATATTTTTAGCATTCTACCAAAATAGTGATATGTTTAACTATTAGGAATACATATTGGTCAATCTCAGGGACTAAGAAAATCATAATTATGGGTAGATTCATTGTTCAGACACTGGCCGTGAAGGTGTTCCATCCTGTTAGGGACATATACATAATTATCACAAAATGTTAATAATGTAGATGTTAAACAATACAAGCTTTTCTTGGATACTATATGTCCCTCATCTGTTTAAGTGATAATGAAGACCTAAATATATAATTTAAGCCATTTCTTATAAATATGTGACTCATTTTATAGAAACTATAAGTAAATAATAGAGACATAATGACAGGAATGACCCAGGTAGGGTTTCTGTAAGGAGATAGAATATACAGTTTGTACAGTATAAAAACGTTAAATAAAATCCCCACAAAGATAGCAAACCAGATGTGTGTGTGTGTGTGTGTGTGTGTGTGTGTGTGTTCTTATTAATGACAATTCAAATGTATTATTATTGTTGTTATGCTGCAATAGACTACAGCTGTCACAGAAAAACACTCCAATATAAATAATATAGGCTACCAGAAATTCGTTTTAGAAACAATCTACTTGACAAAAGGCTTTTTTTTAAGTTGCTGTCAGTGATTTGAAGAAGTGCTTAAACGTCAGTAAAGTGATGTTTTGTGTCATGCGCTGAAGTGAAAGTCTCTGCGTCTCTGTTCGCTGTCCATCCTATTTCATGATCACACAAGGGTCGAGGAACAAACTGGTATGCATTCACGCGATGCCTCCAGGAAAGAGGCTTTTGGTGGGTAAGTCGGACAATTTTTTATTTTTATTTTTACTGTAATTTAACACTGAACCGTTGACACATTTTAGTTCATTTAAGGCTATTTTAATATGTGCGCATTCTAATGGATTAATCGTGTGTGATTTATTTTGTCTAATTTGTATGTTATAATGTATTCCATTAGTTTAAGGTCTAGCATATTGAATTGTGTTCAGTTCCGTTCTCTTTTCTCTCACATTTGTTTTGTTCTTATCTCGTACCGAAGCGTTGCTCGTGCTGAACCTGGGCGCTCACGGCAGCGCGAGGACGGACACTTCAACTGAGACTCATTCACAATGCGACACTGATGGATCGGTAAAGTTCTTCTGAAAAGGCCCTCACTGGCTCAGTACAGCTTTCTGCCTGCAGTTCTCAGACTCCTTCCAAGATTATATTTTAGCTTTACCTGCTTTATGCTACAAGGTTGAGGTCAGAGATGCCTATATTAACAATTCACCCTCGCGAGATTTGCTTTACAGCGAACGTTACATTAAGTTAGCCTGGTCATAAATGCCTTTTCCGTTTATAAAAGATAATTCGCAAAGCACATTTTTGTAAGACTTTAAACATTCAGTTGTTTACTTTAGAAATTCATGGTAACAGGGCTAATCATTTAATAAAATAAAAAAGTGATTGAAAAATTAGACATTTGTCTTTAAAGAGCTGTTTATTATTTATGTGATTTTACATTATTTTATTAAGTAGTTAAGATGGGAAAAGGCTTCTCAAATGAAAATGAAAAAATTGTGGGGAAAAAAACAAAACCATACCAAAATGTATTTAAAATATGTTTATACTAAGTATACTACAAATCCATTAACATTTACTGAAATATTGCTTGAGACTTACTGATATAAATATTATAATAAAACCCCATTTAAAGTACTTCTTTATTGTACAATGCACATTTCTTAATAATAAGCCTAAAATGTGTTTTAATATCACTATTGGTAAGTATATTATGATCACTATATCAGTCTTTAAATGCAGTATGTTTAAAGTGTACCTAAAGTATACTTGCAATAGTTTCACTTTAGCACAATCAAATATACTTAAGTATATTTTAGATGGACCGCAGCACTATTTCCAGATAACTAAAGGGATTAAGTGCAAAATTAGTTGTTCCAATTTAGCAGACTTTAAATAGTATATCAATATACCAACAGTACAATTGCAAGATATTTATATTAAGTATACTTAGTGTAAAATAAATGTATTTAAAAAAAAATTCACTAGGGATAACACACAGTAAAATCTGGAATTAGATTTCATTGTTAAAGTTTAATATAATTAAACATCATTTTTGTGAAATTAACCTACAATAGCTTATAGTTTATTTGTGTTTATTGTGATTATTTGTAACATGCTTTCCGTAAGAAAGGGCATTAGGTCTTTTATCTAATCTAATCTGGTTTTTAAGCAGTAAAAAAGCAGCTATAAATAAAAGCAGAACTGATGACTGTACAGAAATTGCAGTAATGACCACAGAGCTTTTCTAACATTTACTGTCAGGCTAAGTTTGCTCTTTTGTTTTTTTTTAGCATTGATTGTGTTAAAGTCTCACATTTTTTTTTTTTTTTTTAGACCGTAAGATGCACATTGGAAGAGACTGAGTTGATGAGTTCTGACCCAATCAAACTGGACGTCGCTGAAGGACAAACTGTTGAAATTTACAGTGCATGCCAACAAAACAGCTCAGATGGGCTCAAATGTCTCTGCTACCAAAGGTTTGTATCTGTTGGATGGGTGAGGATTGTTTAATGAAGGTTTGAATGGATTAGGCTACTCTAATACATCGCCTGATGTTAAAAATGAATAATTGATCTACATCTTTTACATGCTTTCTACAGGATAAATACATCTATGGATGCATTACCGAACACTGAGAGATTTGAAAATGTAATATACACTGTAATCTGTGGCAATCATAGTGTTACAGTTGTTCAATCACCACAAAGTAAGTCAAACACTCATAAAATGAAAATAATACACATAAAGCATCCCTATTTATGATCACTTTACCCTTTGTTGTCTCTGTAGGAAGGCCATCAGTTCCAGTGCTCAAAGCTATTGCAAAAGCAGGGAGTATCAATATAGCTCAATTAGTGTGTACTTCTGAGGGGAACCCAAAACCAACCATCAGGTGGCATGGTAACAGGTAATATGAAGTTATGGTCTGCTATCATTTTAGACACCTTGTACACCTTGTATAAATCACTGCTATAACTGTACATCTATATTTCGATTGTTTGTTCTCCATTTAGCAAAAATCCAGAGGAGGGCATGACAAATAAGTGGTATAAGACAGAGAGCATTTTGATTAGTTATCCTTATCATCCTGAAACTCCAAATATAAAGTGCTGTGCCAGTAATTCACTGGGAGAAGAATGTACTGAGGACCATCATTATGGTACGTAATGTTTTTTTTTTCTTCAATAGTTACATAATTTGTATCACAAATATTTGTATACATGTACATAACCGTTCAAAAGTTTGGGGTTCTTAATGTTATTATGTTATACACTCACCTAAAGGATTATTAGGAACACCTGTTCAATTTCTCATTAATGCAATTACTCCCACCGTAAATGCTGCATCGACACGACATCCTCATTAAACCCGTCTTCGGCGTGATGACTCGAATTTTTCGAATAATCTTACAAATATCTATTTGCCTAATATGAATTAAGACCTGCTATGTTGCCAGAATTATAATCATACACTGTTTGTTCGTCGGCCAGAGGAGAACTGGCACCCCGACTGAGCCTGGTTTCTCCCAAGGTTTTTTTCTCCATTCTGACCCTGAAGGAGTTTTGGTTCCTTGCCACTGTTGCCTCTGGCTTTTGGCTTGCTCAGTTGGGGACACCTAAATTTCATCTATATTACCGATCTACCTGCATTGACACTATATGATACTTGAAATTAGCTGGATAACATCACCGTTTCACCAGGACGGCTGTACAAATTCTGTTGCATTATTTTCCTGTTAACAATGTGAAGCTGCTTTGAAACAATTGGACTTGTTAAAAGCGCTATATAAATAAAGGTGATTTGATTTGATTTATCTAATCAACCAATTACATGGCAGTTGCGTCAATGCATTTAGGGGTGTGGTCCTGGTCAAGACAATCTCCTGAACTCCAAACTGAATGTCAAAATGGGAAAGAAAGGTGATTTAAGCAATTTTGAGCGTGGCATGGTTGTTGGTGCCAGACGGGCCGGTCTGAGTATTTCACAATCTGCTCAGTTACTGGGATTTTCACGCACAACCATTTCTAGAGTTTACAAAGAATGGTGTGAAAAGGGAAAAACATCCAGTATGCGGCAGTCCTGTGGGCGAAAATGCCTTGTTGATGCTAGAGGTCAGAGGAAAATGGGCCGACTGATTCAAGCTGATAGAAGAGCAACTTTGACTGAAATAACCACTCGTTACAACCGAGGTATGCAGCAAAGCATTTGTGAAGCCACAACACGCACAACCTTGAGGCGGATGGGCTACAACAGCAGAAGACCCCACCGGGTACCACTCATCTCCACTACAAATAGGAAAAAGAGGCTACAATTTGCACAAGCTCACCAAAATTGGACAGTTGAAGACTGGAAAAATGTTGCCTGGTCTGATGAGTCTCGATTTCTGTTGAGACATTCAGACGGTAGAGTCAGAATTTGGCGTAAACAGAATGAGAACATGGATCCATCATGCCTTGTTACCACTGTGCAGGCTGGTGGTGGTGGTGTAATGGTGTGGGAGATGTTTTCTTGGCACACTTTAGGCCCCTTAGTGCCAATTGGGCATCGTTTAAATGCCACGGCCTACCTGAGCATTGTTTCTGACCATATCCATCCCTTTATGACCACCATGTACCCATTCTCTGATGGCTACTTCCAGCTGGATAATGCACCATGTCACAAAGCTCGAATCATTTCAAATTGGTTCCAAGAAGGAACAGTGGCGAACAAAGGCTCATTGATGCACGTAGGGAGGGAAGGCTGGCCCATGTGGTCCAATCAAACAGACAAGCTACTGTAGCTCAAATTGCTCAAGAAGTTAATGCTGATTGTAAAAAGTTCTTCCATGGCAGTGTGATGCTTTGGTCAAAGTTCTGCTGGGAAACCTTGGGTCCTGCCATCCATGTGGATATTACTTATAAACGTACCACCTACCTAAGCATTGCTGCAGACCATGTACACCCTTTCATGGAAACAGAATAACCTGGTGGCTGTGGCCTCTTTCAGCAGGATAATGCTGCTAACATCTTGGTGCCAGATACCACAGCACACCTTCAGGGGTCTAGTGGAGTCCATGCCTCGACGGGACAGGGCTGTTTTGGCAGCAAAATGGGGACCAACACAATATTAGGAAGGTGGTCTTAATATTATGCCTGATCGGTGTATATCAGAGAATGACCCCTACCTCAAACCCGAATACTTTACATTAAAATCAGATATAGAGTATCTAGATATTAAAATATTATAATATCTCATACCACAGTAGTAACAGCCAAGTTTAATAACTTGCTTGGGAAATGTTATTTAGATGATGTATGTTATAGGGGTTTTTCAAATTGTGTTGGTTATCCTTCAGATCTGGATAAGAAAGTGGATGGGCAAAAAGCTCTGATGATTTTCCTGAAGTCTGGTCGGTCTCTGCTACTCAGTTGCGCCATAAATTCGAAGAGAAACCCTGAACTGAGATGGCACTTCAATCACACTGCAGTAAGATGTGGATGGTAGCCATGAAGAAAGATTAAATCCTAATTTCACTGCTCTGACCGTTTGCTGATGTTTTCACTTATTTTTTATGCCTTTAATTCAGGTCAAGGGAATTACATCACTACATTTCCTCGATTGGATGGAGCACTTCTTTATCGAATCAGTTAACGTGACGCATAGTGGGGAGTACATCTGCACATCTAAAAACAACCACACTAGGAACATCTACGTCAAGGTCCTTGGTAAGTAAAGTCATTGCCCTTTTCTGTTAAAATTTTAAACATATTTATTTTAATAAATGTGATTATAGAAAACACAACGAGTAATTCAGATTTAGAGCAATTGCACGAGTGCTTCTAATACTGCCAAGTTGATTTGACCAAGTTTTTGACTGGAAATCAAGACAATGTATTGTTGTGCAAAATAAATAATGAAAGTGGTATTTTTTTCCCCCTCCTCTATTGTCAATCCTTCCTTGACAGAAAATGACAAAATCGACATATTGCAGTTGAATGAGAACAACAGCATACTAGCACGAAATAAGGCAAGCTTCTGCTTCCAGGCTCTGGTGTTCTCCTTCCCAAAAGCCCAATGCCACTGGATTACACCAAATCAAACCAAAATACAGGGCAGAGAGACTCACCACCTTAATTTTAATAGGTATTTACATCATGATATCCATTGTAATCCATTTTACTGTGTTGTGTTTGCTTATTTAGTTAATTCTCTCTTTAGTACTTTTGAGCTGTGTAACCCTGAACCGGCCAGTACCAAATAAATCTAAAGACTCAAGAATATATTGTCACAAGGAATATGTCTCTCTGCATTTCAGGTGAGTGGTCATAAACAGTTTGAATTAAATGTGAAACAGTTTTGTTAAATGTGAAATATATTAATATGCAATGGATTTTGCAGACATTCCTACAATTACAATACACAAAAATTCAAGCTTCACCACGTGTGACACTCAAAGCTCTCTACCTGTGAATGTCTCTTGGAAGATCTGCCCATCACATGCTAAGTAAGTCATTAAACCTAAGGAGCAGAGATAACCAATGACATAAATGTGTTTATACAAGAAATACAAGTCTTTTTTTGTAGATTTATTTTAACATATACATGACTTGTACCAATTTCTCTACTGAAACACAATTGTTTGCAAATGAATTGAACTCTCTGAATATTTTCACAGATGTATTGATCCTGAAGACTGGAAAGAGATGTCTGTTGCCCAGCCCAAGTTCATGGATTCAGATCAGTTCTGTCACAAGAAAATTCACTTTGCCAGACCAGTCTCAAACAGGCAGGACCATCGTATTAAATGCTGCATCACTAACGTAGCAGGGACGGACTGCAGTGAACAAATACTTCTGCAAACGAGTGAGTCTAAACCCAAAATTGAACACTCCTGAAATTGGACGCATTGAGTTCATCTAAACACTAACTAGCACTATTCTGTGCATCTTAACAAAGTGTAACTGTTCGCCAAGCTTACGATTAAATTTCAATGAAATCTGACAACAACTATCTCATAAATTTTCTTTCTAAATGCCCGAATCATGAAAAAAAAAGTATTTTTCAGCCTGGATAAAGCTTATGCATATGCAGTCTTTACTAATCAACGACTGGCTCTTAATATAGAAGGTGGAGCTTATTCGCCATATTGGGCATTGCACTTTCTCCCATTAATAAGTAATTGGAGCGCACTGTCTTCCTATTCCAGTCTTTGATCTTACTTATCTTACTAGATCTTAAATGGGATTTCATAACTCTTTACACTACCATTCAAAAGTTCAAAGAAATCAAAACTTCTATTCAGCAAGGATGCATTAAATTGATCAGAAGTGACAGTAAAGTGACATTTACATTGTTACAAAAATTTTTTATTTCAAATAAATTCTGTTTTTATCCCTCTATTGACCAAAAAATGTAACATGGTTTCCACAAAAATATGATCAGCAACTGTTTTGAATATTAATAAGAAAGGTTTCTTGAGCAGCAAATCATCATATTCAGAGCCATGTGACATTGAAGACGAGTAATGACTGCTGAAAATTTAGCTTTGCCATCACAGGAATAAATTACATTTTAAAATAAATTAAGATAGAAAACATATTTTATATTGTAATGATATTTCACAATTTCACAGCTAAGAACCTTACCGTCCCCAAACTTTTGACTATAGCAGGAAATATTCCCCACGTTTATGTAAATATGTGGGGAATATTTTCACACTACAGAATTTGAATTTAACATGATACCAAAAACATGAGTTTTTACTGTCTTTATTTATAGCACATTTTTACAGCTGTGAAAAGGTGTTTTTCTTTGAATCCCCAAACTGGTCAATTACATGATCTTACATGAAGATCACATATTGTCTGTCAATGTTATGGCAGTAATAAACCCTAATTTTAGTTTTAAATATGGTTAGCACTGAGCATGAGTCACGATTTAGGTCAGTTTGGTTAGCAGAGGCTTAATTTATGCAGGCGATTGTTTTATTTTTTATTTTTTCATTTGCAAGTTATCACTCTATTTTTCCTCAGATTTCCGCATTGAATATGTGATTTGTTTCTTGCTAATCTTCATACTCCTCGTTGTCATCTTTGCCTTAATCATCTTCATCAGAGTTAAGGTAAACCTGCAGTCTCTGTCATGCAAATATACAATCATCTGACAAACACCTAGAATCATAGATCTTACCTTTTGAAACATACACTGTCACTCCTATGTCACAGAAGCCTGTGTACCAGTGCCAGATCCAGATGATTCAGATGGTCGGACCCAACAACAATGACTACATATACATTGATTTCAAAGATTTTAAGTATGACCTGAAATGGGAATTTCCACGAGAAAATCTTGAGCTTGGTAAAGATAGGACTAGGAACCTTCTTTTGACTTGCAAGAAATAACCTATTAGGTGTTACTAATTCCTTCTGTGTGCTTTCCAAAAGGAAATGAGCTTGGATCTGGTGCTTTTGGGATGGTTGTGCAGGCTACAGCATATGGGATCAGCAAGCCGGGAGTGTCCATTCAGGTAGCAGTAAAAATGTTAAAGGGTAAGTAATGACAAAACTGGCATGAATATGTTTACAAAACGAAATCAATCGTGTATGTCATCGGCACTTTGTAATATGTTGGTAAATGTGTATTTTGATTTGTTAACTTATGCATCAAACAGACAAGCACCAGGTAATGGAGAAGGAAGCTCTGATGTCTGAACTGAAAATGCTGACTCACATTGGACACCATGAAAACATTGTCAACTTGCTCGGAGCTTGCACAGGCTCAGGTAAGATTTGGAGAAGTCATGGGTTTCTGAATCATATCCTCTGCTACCCTCGCACCAGTAAACACATCATCAGAGAAGAGATGTCGCTGCAAGAGGGAGGGAAAGTTATTTTGATTAAAATTATTTGTACATGATTTCAATATTTAGGGCCCTATTTTAATGATCCGAACGCATGGCCTTTAGCACATGGTCTGAAGCGCATGGTGCAGGTGCACTTAGGGCATGTCCGAATCCACTTTTGCTAGTTTTAACGATGGAAAAAATTGTAGGCACTCCAGGTGCATGGTGCAAAGGATTGTACTCCAGGTGCATGGTGCAAAGGAAAGTATTAGTCTCTTAATGAGTCATGGGAGTGTTTTGGGCAAAACGTGCAATAAACCAAGTTGAGTCTCATCTCCCATTCCCTTTAAAAGCCAGTTGTGCTTGCACCATGGCGGATTCACTATTTACATGGACTTCTCTACAGAGGAATCCTTTTATTTTTAATATTTAAAAATGTTTGTGTGCTGCTGCCCTGTGTATGTAATAAGCAGAGTGTACGCATGTTGTGAACCCGCTTATAAGCGCATATTACTAACATGTCCTTTAAAAAACACAAAAAATACTGCACTATTGACTTTAGACCAGGTTTTTGTTGGTTAATGGCGCAGTCATTTTTAGTTGCCTCAAAATAGCAACGCGCCAACAATGCACCTGAATGCACCTCGTTTTCAGACCAGCAAGCCCATCTGTTCGCCCGTTCACAAGTGCATTTGCTATTTAAACAACGTAACGCTGAATGTGAAAATGATAACTGCGTCAGGCTTAAACTAGCAAAAACACTTGCTTCGCGCCTAGCGTTGCATTGCATCGGGTGCATGATAGGGTCCTTAATGTCCATTTATTTACTTATATGTCAAGTTAGCAGGATAATATACAATCAGACAGATTTCTCTTTTTTTTTTATCTGCAGGTCCTACTTACCTGATATTCCAGTATTGCTGTAACGGAGATCTCTTGAACTACCTGAAGAGCAACAGGGAACGTTTTCACAAATATCTGACAGATGCTTTCAACAGGGACAGATTCAGGGGCCTCTACCACAACTTCCAGCAGAAGAGAAACTCCAGGTTTGCATAAGCATCCACTAAGAAGTGAATTACATTAGTGACCTTTTAAACAAACAAAAACCCGTGCGGAAAAGAGGGAAATGAATATCCTGTGCTGATGGGGAACCGTAAATCTGGTGTACATAAGTGAATAAACTGTCATACAGTTACTGTAAAAGACCATGTGCTTCTCTCTCCTTGTTGTGCCTCCACAGTGAGTTTGTTGATCCTGGTAACAGCCCACGCCTGCTCATGACTCTTACAAGCAAAGAACAGGAGAACGAGGCGCTCCTCAGTCCCAGCATCAGCTCGGCGTCTACTGTTGAGGGTATGTGGAGAAAAGGAGAAGGTTTTAGATACACATAAACATAGATATCAACTGTATAAATTATGCAACGGAGAGCTTAAACTTTTTATTACTTTTATTTATCAATTTTTTTACATTTATTATTAATTAGTGTTTTTGTATTAATAGTTTGTATACCTATCAAATAACTTTATTATGCATATTAACTATTATTGGTTTCACATATTAAACCATACATGCATCATAATCATAAAACATACATTTATTAAAGTGCCGTTATGTTATTTCAAAGGTTCTTAATTTAGTTTTTTGGGGGTCTCCTACAATAGGTATTCATGCATCCAAGGTCAAAAAACACTTTAATATTTTCTCATAATATACATTGCAGCATCACCTTTTTTCTCACAGTGTCTGAAATGGTTTGATTGAAGGATTCAGTCTCTCTAAACCCTTATTTTCTGAGAGTCTTCTTTGCTCTGATTGGTGGTCAGATGGCCCAGTCAGTTGTGATTTGGTCTACCACTTACAGCATTTATCGGAAACAAAACACCCGTTACCATATAAATTCTAGCCCGAGTCCTCATCCTTTGGAAATGCATAGTGGATTTGCTTTCACAGCACAGAAAACAGCGTTTTCTTGACATGTCGACAACATGACCCAAACTCTTCAAGGCCTCAGCTACAAATACAGTGTTTGAGGGCGGGTCAAAGTAAACGCTGTTTGTGGGCAGCCAATGAAGACCATTATGCAAATTTGTAACAATCAGGACCTTTTATACATTCACAAACAGCTATATTACACACTACATGAAAGGTAATGTCCGAAAAAGCATAATAGGGACTTTAAGCAAATATGTGATTTCAGAATGTCCACATGCTCGTTTTATTTGTTATTTCTTACCAAATAACTAATAACAATTAGTAAAATAGATAATAAAACTAAATAATTGTTTTATGTCAATTCTGTAAAGAAATGCTTGAATGTGATGACAAACTTCAAGAAGAGGAACTTCAGAGTCTCACCTATGATGACCTCCTGAGTTTCTCTTTTCAAGTTGCAAAGGGCATGGAGTTCCTGTCCTCTAAAAATGTGAGCTTAACTTTCTGATCATGAAACATCTACTTCCTTCTATTTCACAGAGATAAAACTCACAGCTTTTCACTTTTTTTCCGTTGCTATCTCTGAATACTTCATGAAAGTATGTCACAACCCAGAGTAGCTTCTGTACTCTTTGTACTCCTTTTTATATCTGACTGCTTAATATCTTTTTGTCATATTGTTGTTATATAGCCATATGTAAAAAAGGCTTTAGTGAACAATTTTCTGCCTACAGTGTATCCATAGGGATTTGGCAGCCAGAAATGTTTTGGTGACACATGGCAGACAAGTGAAGATTGGTGACTTTGGCCTCGCCAGAGACATTGAACATGATTCCAACTACATTGTAAGAGGAAATGTAGGTATTTTTGTTGCATGATATCCTGTAAACCCAAATAAGTTGGGCTAACTCAAAACATTTGAGGTGATCAGTTACATCAAATATTTGGAGTTATGATGTTCCCAATTTTAATTAAACAGAACTATCAAGTTTTGAGTTGTATAGTACTCATGGATGTTAATTGCTCCTAACGTGAAGTACTGAGTTAGCTAACTCATACATTTTGATAGCAATTTATATAAAATATTTAGTTAATTATATTTTTTATTTTGAGTTCTTGCAAACCTAATAAGTTGTCAGAACTCAACAAAGTTGAATGAGATTCTTTTTACGTTAAGAAATATTTTGCTAGGTATAACAAACTAATTCAGAAAATGCCAACTTGCTAACATGTTAACAATAGCACGGTATAGCACTTACTGAATGAGTATAGCAACTTATCTGCTCTCAAACCAAGCAGCGTGCACCACTTGTCGCCATGATGGTAACTCTCCAAAAACCCACATTAACAGAAACTCTTCTAAATTAGCATAACAAAACATTAATCACTACTAAATCTGCAGACACACACACACACACAAAATATATAACACTTAATTTTAGCACTTACTCTCCCTTTCGGTTCCCATGGGCAAAGCATCCTGGGAAATAAAAAATCCCAGCACAGTTTCAGTTAAACTTAAGTTTGTCTAAATGAAAGGAAATGAGTTCATACAACTCAAAACAATGAAACAGTTCAGTTTACTTGAAATATGTCAGTTCTGTGAACTCAAAAGAAAAAGAAAGTTCTAAATACTCACAAAAGTTAATTTAAGTGAACTAATTTGTTTAATTTAAGTTTGTCCTACTCAAACCAATTAAGTATTTTGAGAGTTAGGGTTACAGTGTAGATGTAACTTGTCTTCATTTAGTTGACTTTTGTTTTTGTTTACTTTTTTTTTTTTTTTTTTTTTTTTTTTTTTTTTTTTTTTTTTTGCAGGTGCGTTTGCCCGTGAAGTGGATGGCTCCTGAGAGTATTTTCAAAGGGGTGTACACTATGCAGAGTGACGTCTGGGCCTATGGCATTCTTCTATGGGAAATCTTTTCCCTAGGTGTCTCTCTTTGCTGCCAAAACAGCTTAACTTGTATTGAAAGAACATTTCTATAAATCATTCCTGATTAAATGCACACAGTGTTTTATCTTTACTCACTATTCATGTCTATTAGGAGTCACCCCATATCCTGGTATTACTGTGAATAACACATTCTACAGAATGATTGAAAGTGGATATCACATGGAGCAACCCTATTATGCAGCAGAATCTGTGTAAGTGCCTCTAATTTTTTTATATCGCTCTATACACACACACACACACACACACACACACACACACACATATGGTGTACCTATCATTATTCCATAGGTGTAATGGTTTTTATACTGTACAAACTGTACATTCTATCCCCCTACACTGCCCCTACCCCTAAACCTACCCAATCACAGAAAACATTCTGCATTTTTACATTTTTATTAAAACATTGTTTGGTGTGTTTTTAAAGCTATTTTTATTATGAGGACATTTCCTGTGTCATAATAAAACATTGTAACAAATAAAACCACATTTACGTTGTAATACCAGATTTGTTTCCTCATAAATCACATAAACAAGCGTGCACACACACACACACACACACACACACACACACACACACACACACACACACACACACACACATACACACACACACACACACATTATTATGTTATATAACAAACTGACAACAACAACATGAAGATAGAACATATATTATGCAGTACATTTGTGAAATACATGTGGAGCATGTATATAAAATATACGGTATTTTATAGAACACTGGTGTTTGTGTTTATTTAGATACAGGGTAATGTGTCGCTGCTGGACACTGGATCCTGTAGATCGACCATGTTTCTCCAAGCTTGTGGCTTTCATGGAAAAAGAGCTGGCTGCTTTGGAACAGAGGGTGACATTTATGTGAAAGTTATTTTTAAAATGTGGTAACATTGTTAGCAGATGCATATTTACTGTGATATCTGTCTACAGCTATATTACAATATTGGAGGATACTGTCACAATGACGTAACATACCAGAATGCACCAGTGACCCCTGACGCTACATTGATGGAGAACAAACAGGATATCTATCAGAACAACACTGATAATTCAGGTGAATACACAGCCATGGACAGTCCTGGATCAGTAAGAACAGAACCTCTAGTTTGAATATGAGTTGATGCCTTGATTATGCAATCATGTCTGGCAATGGGAAAACATAATGCATAATTTGTGCTTCCATAAATAACCACTTAGACATTTTAGTTTCAAGAGAAATTGTGGAAGGAATTGGTATGAATCATTTATGCACATATTGTACCACAAAGAATATTTTTATATTGAGGCCTATTAACTTTTTTATGGGTGTAAACAATGCAGGCTCGTTAATAATATACAGTATTTGAATGTTGTTTTGTGCAACAAGCTTCTATAGGAACTATGAAAAATAACAAATCTTCCAAATTTTAAATAGAAATTTAGAATTCTATAAATTGTAGCCTATTGAATAACCTGCTTCTGTACCATAATGATGGATGACAAGAGTTGTGTGTTTGAGAACAGATCATGGATCTGTATTAATTATGTTATTTTGCTGCATTTGCAGACTTTGATAAATTGCTCTATTTTTATAAGAAAAACTCTTTATTATCATTTTTCATCATATTTATTCAATTACCTTTAAAACATTTATGGCTTAATCATTATTCTTCAAATATTATATACCGTGTAATAAGAATAATCTACAGTATGCTAAGTTATGCTTATCATTTCTTGTAACAGGAATGTAATTTGCATATTTGTGCAGATTTTCTATAAACAAAATTAACTTTTTCAGTTCCATTGCCTAAAGTGATAAAGTATTAATTGTAATGTAATCATTGTTTATTGCTCTTGTGTTGAGAGCACTTGGACAGTGAATGAGTGTACATAATATGGAAAAGGGAGCATTGTTATTTTTATGTTATAAACTACAAAAATGTGTTGGAGTAGCTGATTTAAAAAAAAAAAAAAAAAAAAAAAAAAAGATGTATTAAGATGCAACAGAGCAAATAAAACACAATACAAATTGTGCATTTTTGTCTCATAATTCTGTGCAACCTTAGGGCCCGAACACCGATGGTGCGAGGACCCTCTTGGATTTGCTGTTTATATTATGGAAACGCTTCGACTTTGAAAGTGTTTATATCATAGACCTACAGAGGGGGGCGCCACGGTGCACGAACCAGTGCCATGACACCAGGGGCCTCATTTATAACTGTTGCGTATATGCACAAAACTGTTTTCTGTTTTCATGTGGATATACACATTTACATTAAGGTTCCAGTTTCATTAATTGCGATATGCACTGAAATTACATTAAGTCATTACTCGGAGTTTAAACAAAAATGAATTTAGATGTGGATGTGCTACTTTCGATAATTTTTCCCTGTGACGCGGTGTTTTAATGACAACGAGGATTAAATATGGGCTAATTCCAATCATTCCTCTTTAAACTAAACTCATGCTATGACAAAATATGTTTTAGCGAAAATGATGATCAGTGATGCACACTTACTGATATTACAGACACAGTCCATTTGAATAGGTCCAATGATAATAGCTTACTGTACAACCACAGCTGCACGGACACGGAGTGTAAAGGCGTCTTCGCAAAATTATGAAAACACCATGCATTTGAGGATACAACTTGAAGAAAAGGTTAAGATGTGCACGTTTCCTTTTTAAAATACTTTGTCAGTGACAATTGTATTTACACTGCAATAAATCTGTTTCCATTAAAAATAGCCTAAACATCCTATGTTACCATTACCAGCAAAACTGCGTGAATTTGATTTGATCTGAATTGTTTAAAATGAACTAAATATGTTTAATTAAAATACCATTTGGCCCGTGGAAATGAATGGATCAACTTTATTCTTTAAAAAATAAAGTAGTATTTTATACAATTTTGTTTTTATGGATATTTTAATATATTTATTCTAAAACATAGACATTGGATGATTTTCAGTAAGGCACAAATGGCATTTATAGTCCATATCTAATATTTTTAAATGTCTTTACCTTTGACAGTGTTAAACATGGTGTCACGTGGATGGGAATATGCATGGAAATGATATGCAGATGAGGTTATGCATAGTAAAACTAGGCGTTGTAAGCGCCATATGATGATTTCGGGGAGGAGACAGGTGGGTGCACAATTTTAAAGGGATTTTTGCGCAGGTTCTGGCGTAGGCCTATGGTTTTATAAATCAGAATTGTTTTGCGCGTACACACGATGAAATCTACGGAAAATTTTATAAATGAGGCCCCAGGGCTGTATAGTGAGTGATGTCTGTGGTCTCCCACAGTTTTAAAATCGGTTGTCGTGTGAAAATCGTATAGTGTGTCCCAGGCCTAAGCTGAACAACCAATCAGAGTTCTCTCTCTCACCGACAGCCCGACGCTGGCCACTCTGCACTACCACTTGGAGCAGAGAAACCTCTGACCAAATTTTTAGTATGGGTTGTCTTCATTTGCACCCATTTTAACTGTAATCAGACCTAATATATCATGGTCTCAATATTTCCATTGCCATGATATATCCATATTTACGGAAGAGAAAAATCTAAACTCAAATAGCCTAACTGTAACATATCAACAAACACACAAAAAAAGCAAAAATAAGAACAATAACTATTGTGTTTAATTTGTTGGGTTTTGTTCTTGTATTTGTTCTTCTTTTGTTTAATAATTTTGATGTTTATTTTGTGTTTAGTTAAGCTGTTTTTATTTCTAGCCTATATTCATGTTTCAGTCACGTGACTTTTCCGGCTCATCCGCCATAAATATATTTATGAACATCAGCGGGGCAAAATAAGGGTGGTAAATACAAAAACACATCAACAGAGATACCAAAAAAAAAAAAAAAAAAAAAAACTTTGATCAGTGGATTTGATCAATACCAAACCAGGTCCCAGAAAACATTTTTAATTATCTCATGTTAGCACATATTGGCCTAAATCTAACATTTGCATACATTATAGGCTATATATCCATATGCCAGTGAGAGTATCTGTGCGTTATACTCTGGAGGACTGGAGTGAAAAATATTTTACCCAATAATTATACCTGTATGTATGTGTATTTTCGACAAATCCTCCTCAGTGAGCCACATTATGATACAATTATTGATATTTAAATGGGAAGAGTGCTTGCCCCAACGGACAATGACCTCGTCCAATATTGGCTTTTGCTATTTCCAGTACAGTTTGTAGAGGACACGCGCCGGAGCCATGGACATAAGCGTTGTAAATGCTCTCACATACGAGGAATTTGTGAAACTATTCGGTAACGTGGTTGAGAAATGCCCCATCATTTCTGCTGCAATATGGTCCCACCGGCCTTTCAAAGATCTAGCAGACATCGAGGCTCACATAACGGATTTCATTCACAGTCTACCAGATTCAGGTAGTTGTCAACCTAACACGTATCTTAACGCGTTTCCTGACGTTTTAAACAATAATTTATTTACTGGTTTATATACAAGTAAACGTACATTAACTGTGTTCAGGTAAAGAGGGCATTTTGCGGTGTCATCCTGATTTGGCGGGCCGAGATCTCCAGAGCGGGACGCTAACACGCGAGTCTCAAGAGGAGCAGAGTCAAGCCGGTATGACCACACTGGATTCCTCGGAGATTCTGCTCATGTACCGTCTAAACTCGGAGTACAAGGAACGCTTTGGCTTCCCTTTTGTCATCTGCGCCCGTCTCAACAACAAGGCGGATATTGTGCGCCGACTGTCTGAACGCCTGAAGAACGACTGTGCAGCGGAGCGGGAGCTCGCGATCCAAGAGGTTCAAAAAATCTGTAGCCTCAGGTTACACAATATTGTCCTATCTGACGTGCAAACCAAACTGTAACTCAAGTTAACTTTACAAAAGTGTTGACTGCCTCTCTTGATTGTATATTATTTTAATTTTTGTGTTAATTTGTGTCAAACAAAAAAACCCCCACAAAAAGCCAGGATAGCACAAGGACATCTCGGAGACGTCTATTTGATGTCTGCATTTACATCTGCAAGAGTTTTTGCTCATCTGCATTATGTCTAGGCCTAGGACGTAGCCTATGCTATTAGATGTAGACTTGTATTAGACGTCTTTAAGATGTAGCAACAACTGCTTTTTCTAAGACGTTAATCAGATGTTTTTACACAGCAGATGTTTTCCAGATTAACAGATCTTTGGCAGACAGTTTACGGAGGTATCTGGCTCATACACTAATAAACCACGTTTTAGGGCCCCTAACTCAATAAGATAGCCTATTATTTACTGTTTTGTGATCTAATTGTGCTATGTAAATCTATAATAAAATGCAGTGATAAAAACGACGTTATCGATGTATCTATAGGCCTACTCTCCGTAGAAAAAAATATTATGAATAGGCGGTCTTTTAGGCCTACGGGTTGCTTTGTTTTATTATTATGACATGACGCCACACTGCCCACATAATTAGTTTGTATAGGCCTAGCTGCATAAATATTATGAATTTTATTGGAAGAATGATGTAATAATAAAAGCAGGCTATATTTACCCATTTGTATTTAAATTAAGAAACAATTCATTGTCTACCTAAACATGAATCCATTCAAATGTTAATAATGTATAGGCTATTTGATAATGAACATTTGGTGTTTCAGAGACGTGCTGATCTCGATTAGCCTACATTCGGCTCTCAGTTGCCCCCTACTGCCAATACACAGGATTTGACCAAATGTTGCCATTGTCACTGAGAATGGAATGTCTCAATTTGCACACTTGTTAGTTCCACTCATCGACGGCACTCCGGCTGATAGATTGCGTTGATGATACAGTCTCAGATGTCTTTGCTGGACAGTCACATTTGTGTGTTTACGAGTCTTGTGGAACTGGAGGTGCATGCGAGTGCAGGGGTGAAGGGGGTCCCGCTAGAGTTCCCGGGGCGACACACGACTCATCCTTCAAATCCCCGGACGTGATGGAGGAATCCTGTTCGGGATCCACTCCCCTGGCTCTCCTCTTGTCCTCCTCCTTTTTCCACTTCATGCGTCGGTTCTGGAACCAGATCTTGATGTGTCTCTCGGTGAGGCTGAGCGTGAGCGCGAGCTCCACGCGGCGTGGGCGAGATATGTACTTGTTGAATAGGAACTCTTTCTCGAGCTCGAGCAGCTGCGCTCTGGTGTAAGCAGTCCGAGTGCGCTTGTTCTCCTCGGCCTCTACCATGTAAGGGCCTAAAACAGAATTAGCCTACATGAGTGACATTTTTAGTAAAGTCATGTTTTCGACACATCTGCCTCTGAGGATATTACAGACTAGTTTAAAGGTTATCTGATGTTTGATAAAAGTTAAAGGGTCAGAAACAGTTCAGTGTGTAGGCCTAGTCCGGTCTATGTTAAAGGACAAATTAATTTATTTATATTTAGGATTGATTTAACCATTAACCATTCCCAATTTACATTCCTAAAACCAAATGTTTCAAGATGACAATATTATGTAGGCTATTTAACTCGAATTATAGGCTACTTTAAGTAGCCTACTCCTGGATCAACATTTCCTAAAATGATTATTTATCTGAATTCAACGCTAGAATGCTTGTATTACAGAACCGGCTTTGTCTAATGATTTCCAGCACTAATGTCCTCTCTTTCGTTTTCTAATCAAATAGCTTAAGGAATTAAAATCGGTCATAATCATAATAAATCATAATCAAATTCAAACACTTTTGGGGACCTTGCAACTGTCAAGTAACATCAGTGTTCCTCGGCTTTTATTGTCATTATACTTTTCACTTTTTTAAATAATTTTATATTATATTCATTTTAATCATAATGAAATTTTAACAATATAACAATATATTTTTCTCGAAATTATCTTATGTGTGAATAGTTAGGCTACATATAAAAATAATCAGGCAGCTGAAATTCATTATGCGTGCAGTATAAATGTATAGGCCACACACAATATATATATATATATATATATATATATATATATATATATATATATATATATATATATATATATATATATATATATATATATATATATATATATATTATTAGCCTATAATAATTAACTTCCGAATGGAGTAGCCTATTCTTTAAAACGCTTGGTATGAGATCGTTAGCATGAATTTGACATTAGGGCCTGCTTTCATTTGAATAAATTATTTGATGATCCTGTAAAAAGTAATGGCCAAAGTAGACGTACGAGTTACCTGTCCACTGTCCTTTCCAGGCGTGCGTGTGAGATTTAGTTGACTTCATCCACGGGAATGGGAGATGGAATCTGTTGCGATCCCCGCAAAGGTCAAGAGAGTCTCCGTAACCCCCGAGCGTCTGTAGAGAAGATGTCTGTGGAGTCTGAGGAAGGTGAAGATGAGGCCCTGCTAGATCATCCCGGGTCGACATGTTATAAGAAGTAATGTCGGTAAGATTTGGCTGGTCCTGTGCGCCCAATGACGGTGAGGCGTAGACTGACTGAGTCTGTCTACTCATATACAGACACGGTGGAGGGTTTTGGCAGTAGTCTTCGTTGGGGTGTCTCTGGAAGGCGCAAGAGTCCTTGTACAGATGGTTAGGTGGGTAATAGTGCTCTTCCCGATTCATGATTGCCACAGACCGGGGAAACCGTGCTGTACACGAGCACATGAGCCAGCGCCCTGCCCCTGATCAGGACCTCTGCTCTACCTGCAGTCTGAGCGTCTGGCGCCGTTCTAGGGCCTCATAGGTGTGCCACCGTGACCATGTGACCCTGCTGCACCATTGGTTTCACTGTTTACACAAAGCTGTCAACTGGCAGTAGATTCTGTTCGTTTCCTTTCGACTGCCCCGCGGTTTGACAATAATTGAACAAAACTGACCATGCTCAAATCAATGCCCTTGGCAAACACTCTCTGTTTGCCTGCGACTATATGTGCTACACCTGCAGTTGTTAAATACTAGCCCACTGCAAAGACAGGTGAATCGGGGAATCCGTATAGCTCTGCTCTCCGCGGGAAAGGTTGTCACTTTTTATTGAATATACCCGAACCGGTAAAAAGAAGAAGATTACTTCTTAAGACTACTTAAAAAAAGGTGTACAATAAAACAAAGAAAATAAAACAGTTAGCTATATATATGGTCGCGGGGCTCTATTTGTTATAGATGTAGGCTATATAGCACAAAAACATATCGTTTAAAAAAAAAGTAGGCCTAGGCTATTTTAAATAATAACTTACGTTTAGCTTAGTAATAGACTTTATCAGACTGCGCCCCAAAATTATAAATAAAAATCTTTATAAAATAAAAAGTGCGATTGAGGGTTCTAAGTGTAGCTACACATTAAGAGGCCCCGTTAAAATATGAACATTAGTGACAAGGACAATCATTACACACATAGCCTACATGACATCCCAACTGTTGTCTTCAACCAAGCTTACCTGCCATTAAGCACACCCGTCCACGGTCCATTAAACTAAAGTCCTCGTGGTTAAATAAAAACGAGCTGTTCGGTGTAAACGAATTAACATGGAGAGTGAAACGGAACTCAATTAGTTAGAGATGTGTGCGTAACGTGCGCGCACCCGGCAGTCCGCTGTTTGGAGAGGTAAAAAGACTGGAAAAAAACATCAAAATCAACCAATCGAAAAAAATACATTAAAAAGGATTTAAGCCTTACCTTTCTGTTTTTTTCTTCATTTTTAAGAGGGATGAAATTAAGTGTGCCACAATTTCTCTATTTTGGATTTGCCCCCACACAGATTAGCCTAAGTATAAATGTAAAAAAATCAAAGCACATTTAAAACATTATTAGTTGTTTTTTCTTCACAGAAGGGGAGCACGTTATACCAAAATGATGATACGATGAAATGTGCTGCATTTCGAATCAAGATTAGAAAGTAACGGAAGAATCGCATGGTAGCCTATAGCCTACGTTCTTTTATATTTTTTAAAATAGGCCCATTGAAACAACATTTGTATTATGTTCAAGCAAAATTGGAGACTGTATGCTACAGTGCAGTGTTTGCATGGACCTCTTCAAATGACAATAATGGCACTTTCTCTGCTATCTTAATGGGGCTCTCGTGCGATATCATAAAGTTCAGGTAAATCCATTCCTCGCAAATCAAGCCTTGTAACGACGCCTAATGGTGTTTATATATGAGCTCGTTTGAAAAGGGAAGGAAACCGTTATCCGCGACTATTTTCACAATGTTGAAAGAGCACAAAAGGTTTTATGAAGCGTGAGTGAGACGACGCAATTTGGAAGTATATCCATGGAAGGTTATGAGTGGAATAATGGTGCAAAGTGATATTTAATGGAAATACACAACTTAAGGCACTGGTACATAAAATCGGCTAGCAATTAAAATGCGTTTTGAAACTTTAGATAAAATGCAATAAACCAGTTAGGGGACACGCAAAAGCGTTCTGGAACCACTTGTATGTTTGAGTAGGAGTAATGTGTAGCAATAAACGATGGGAGTTCAGCGTAGATAAATCATAATGGTACAATTGCGTTATGTTGATAAACCTGGCCTACACACACAAGATCGTCTCATAAAACGTAAAGGATAACGCAGTTTTGGCTACACAAGTACGTTTTTGATTGCATGATTCATGATTTTCTTTTTCCTCAGACTTCCTAAGAGAACAAACGGCCATAAAATATGCTTGCTTAGTGGCGACAGTAAAGCGGCAAAGGAATGATAATGACATTTAAACTAAAATAAAAGTCGCCTACTGAGTGAGAAAGTCAGGCAGGTGCAATAAATAATGCATTCTGGCAACACGACCTGACAGGATAAATGACATCGCCTACGAACACTCGTGTTTATTGCACAAACGTTAATTTTAAACATTTTAAACAGATATTCTCCACTAAAGACCATTAATGACAAACTAGAATATATTGCTGCTATATGCCGGGCGACTAAAGCTACGTGTTTATTGCTGGTTAAGTTTATAAACAAAACAAAGAAACACACGAAGAGACATCAAGCACAATAAGGCATTCAATTGTTCTGAAAAAGACTTACTGTATAAACATTTGTAGCCTACCTTTTTTTTTTTTTTTTTTTTTTTTTTAAATCATGATGTCTTCCTACATGGTTAAGAAATTAAAAGCTCCATCAATTAGAACTGTTGCCAAACATATAACATGCTAGAAACATTAAAAATAAATAAATAAATAAATAAATATATATTCATTCACAAACTTTTTCAATAATCGAAATCTGTAATCTGCAATTTTAATATTATTGTTCAGCAAACATGAAGAGACGTAAATATCTCATGTATTTCAAAAACAAACTTTCTAAAGAGTGTTACATCATTCTTTCTTTCTGTCAGTGTATTTTTTGACATCTGGAGAACTGTCCCGCTCAGGCGAGCGAGATCGACTCCTATCTGACTTCCGGGAGAGGCTGGGGGAGTGACTTCGGGATGATGAATGATTGCGTGTCGAAGAGCGGTGTTTTGAAGTGTGAGAATGAAAATCAGAGCGGTGTCTTCTGTGTGAATTGACTTTTTTGTGATTGCACTTGTCACAGTCTGTGTTACGATGTTTTTCACAAACTCTATGTTCCTCCCTTGCTCTCTCAGAAGTACGCGTCAGAGCAGAAGAACGAAGAGTGTTCAGCAGAAAGCGCTTGTTTGTACTTCCCAGCGGACATTTCATCCTAGAATAAAGCGATTTAACCAGATTTATATGCAAGATACATGAGGGAATTACACATTTATTTATTTATGATAAAGAAAGCTTTCTAACATGGCTCTCCACACTTACCACCCAGCAGGACCCATTGTCTGGGCACGGACTTTTGCTCTATTAGCTTCTTTAAGGAGCTCATCCACTGCTTTCCTGTTGGAGGAAGGAATATTAACAGGATTTATTGAGTGGTCTTTTATACAGTCTGTGAGTGTGACCCAAGGACACGAAGCATTTACTGCACTAGGAAGAAGATTCAGCATTTTTATATTGTCTAGTTGTATAATCAGTAACGTTACTTCTTCCTCCACTATAAAATAGCACAGATGATTTCTACATGCAGTACAATACCTGGCCATAGATTATTACCTATAACGTTACCTCTTCACTGACCGTTATAATGTTTCACAAAGCCCGGTTACACCTTTAGCATACATCGTAAACTAACCCTCTGAATTGGTTGTAAGCACACAAAAAATATCTTTAGGATTGTCATACCTCTCTAGTTCACTATCATCCATGATTTATTTAAACTTAAACTGTATTCAATGTTAAATTATAATTCGTTTCGGCTCTGCTTGCTATCTGTTGTTGTTTACTATACTTGAGGACCCAAATTAGGACCCCGTTTGAATAGCTTAGTCCTAACCTAAGTTACAGGGGTAAAAAATATAACCTAACGTCAGTTACGTACATGAGCATTCAAATTTCATATAAAAATATGAAACCATTCTGTAATTTGAATCAATAAGTACAACATTAAATATATATATTTAATTTATACTCTGCGATCACATTTTAATCAGGCACCTAAATGGTCACACCTGCTATTCGATTGACAGCCTGCTTGCTGAGTTCGGAACCATATACTAACATAATACAATTTTTTACCATATCTTTCTATGGCAGAAATAGTAAGAGAGGTATGTTGCGGTTCTGAATTCAGCAGCATGAGCGCACGTCTCTATCTGCCCAACGGAACGGGTCAGACAGCCGTGGTGGGAAGTACGATTCTGTGAATCGGTTCTTTTGAACAGTTCGTTTGAATAAACTTATCAAAATGATTCAGTGGTTCTTTACGTCATTACGTGATCCCCTGGCACATTGCATGCTTAAAACGTTCTAGTTAATTAAGTCATATCTAGGCACATATTGTTGCTAATTATTGCGTTAAATAAGTTGCCACCACAATAAGCCATGGCAGCCACTAATTGTAACCTAAATTTGCAACAACAAACGAAACTAAAATTAATTTACATCTCTTTCTTGGATATTTATATTTTAAAGTAATTTATTAAAACTGAGTTGGTTTGTGTTTGCATTTGGTATAGTTTTGTTAATAAAACTGTTGTACAATCAAGTTATAAATATTTCCAGAGTATTTTGTTTGTAACATTTTTGCTATTCGGCTGTAAGTAACTTATATCATCGAAATCCTCAGTTCACTCCAAATGCTGAGAAGCGGTTCTCGGTTCAATGAATCGGGCAGTTGTTGACTCGAGAGCCGCTCGGACAGATTCAGTCCAGTTCGTGTTCAGACCCTATGGTTCAGATCAGTTTTATGAACCGGTTCAACTGATTTGTTCAAAAGAGCCGACTCAAAAGAATCATTTGTTCACGAATCGGACATCGCTACAAGACAGATACGGGGGTGTTTTGACGTGCGGATGCGGCTCGGGCAAGCTGCGGTGGATGTGATTGAGCTCCATGATTCTCCCCTCTCGGGGCCAGAGTTCACACCATCCAAGGGGAACACGAATAGGTAATGTTATTCAAATACTCATGTTATCACTCGCTTATCCTTTATTACTACACGTATTTTGTTAGATGCCATTGTCGTCCATTGTACAGGCAATGGCACAGACAGAGAGCGAGAGAGAGACAGTAAACGAAAAATTTACAGCGAGTCGCTCTGTACCAGAAATAATGAGATATCGATATTTGTATGTGTCATAGATCCGGATTGGATACGCCTTATTAACGAGACAATTCATGCAGGTGGCATCCACAGACGTTTTAATTCATCAGAGAAAGCGCCGTTATTTCTCCTCCCCCTCCCTCCATTAATTTATTTTTGTTGCCTACCTGTTTGTAAATGTACAACCTTTTTGAAAATTAAGGTCAATGTATTGATTTGGAAAACCAACGTGTGATGGTTGTCAAAAATGGTGGTTTGTGAATAGATCTGGACTGCAGAATGGAAACATGTCATTGCTATTGAAAGCCGTTTGCTCAATAAATAAAGACTTTAGAGATGTGCATATCATACATGGAAAATGTCAGATATTGCTTGCTTCCTTGGTAGATGTTTAAAGATCAGGCATTAATTCTATTGTTTTATGTCAGTTCAGCTGAACAAACATTTAATTCTTCATCCGCCAGACAAGCATGAATGTGCCATTTTGCAAGTGAGAACAGACAACTGTGACAAGCAGCTAAAGATACAAGGATACAACAAGTGAGTGGCCTTGAACAGCCCTTGCGGTCAATATCTAAACACTCCCTTGTGATTAAAAGTCATCAGAGAATCAACACAGAATAGGAACACTAATGGCAGCTGCCCAAAGGCCATTCAGCCTTATGTAATGAAGTCCCACATCATGCTATCAAGGGATGAGGTTTAAGTACAAGCTGCTTCATTTAGATCAGACTATCCATGTTAAAACATTACAGTGTGCTGGACGAGCGAGCATGGGTATGTGTGTCTGATGAGACGTTGACAGGGCTTTGTAGTGGGAACAGAGGAGCCTTGTGTCCTCATGATTTATTCATGTCCAGCTGCAAGATAAAAACAGAGGCAGGTAGTCACAGAGATGCCGTTGACAGACCAAGCGTGGGGATGGTCATGGATGCACAGCTGTCGGATGCTGTGAATACAGGCGAAGGTTGTAGTTATTGTTGGCCCAATAGATTGCCCCCTGCTGTTGGAGGGTCTGAAATTATAAAAGGTGTAGTTCAGGGCTTTTCAGTCTTTTAGATGCCACGGACCCCAAATTCCCCCATTCACGGACAGTACCTGTCAAAAGTTTGGAAACATTACAATTTTTTCATGTTTTTGAAAGACACTAAGGCTGCATTTATATAATCCAAAATACAGTCAAAATAGAACAAAATATTATTACAAATTAAAAGAACTGTTTTCTATTTGAATATATTTTCAAATGTAATTTATTCCTGTGATGTAAAAGCTGAATTTTCAGCATCATTACTGCAGTCTTCATTATCCCTTAAGATCTTTCTAACATGCTGATTTGCTGCTCAAGAAACATTTATGATTATTATTATCAATTTATCAAGTTTTTGCTGCTGTGAAGACTGGAGTAATGATGGCGAAATTCAGCTCTGCCATCACAGGAATAAATTATTTAAAAATATATATTTTAAATTGTAATAATATTTCACAATATTACTGTTTTTACTGCATTTTGATTAAATAAATGCAGCATTGGTGAGCATAAGAGACTTTTTTCAAAAACATTGAAAATTGTAATGTTTCCAAATATTATTTTTTTGTATAAAAATACCCAATTTACAGTGCATATATATATATATATATATATATATATATATATATATATATATATATATATGTGTGTGTGTGTGTGTGTACAATATATGAAAAATATTTAGTTTTATTATTTTTTTACTCACTATAGTACTGTACTGTTAGATATATTATTTGTTTAATTAAATTGGTATTTATTGTTTAGTTTAATATATTTATTTATTTATATTTTTATACTGTTTTTCTCTAAGCTTTTCCATGGATCCCAGGTTTAGTTCACAGAAAGAAAAATTCTGTCATATTTACTCACCCTCATGTTTTTTTGTTTTTCCGCACCTGTATGACTTTATTTCTTCGATGATGAGTAAATATAGACAGAATGTGAACCTTTTCTTTAAATTTGAAATGTATCCAAATTAGAAACAGGGCCTACAGAGGAATGATTTTAATTACAATCTAGTAGATTTTGAGTCATATTTGTATTTAATAACTTGAAGGAGTTTGCATCCACCCCTCCACCCTGGTATGAACAAATGTTATCTTATACAGTGTTTTTTTTTTGTCTTCTTCTCTTGCCCATCCTATTCTCACTTTCACACCAAAACCTCTTGACTCTGTACTCCCTGCTGCAATCCTAGATAATTCTCTCTCTGCGGGATTGAAAGATTGCTCCGGGCGAGAGAGCAAGAGATTACACTGTCAGATTAATGTGCACGAGTAAACCCACACTGCTCTGCAACATAATCTCATCCTCACAACACATGGCACACACACAAACACTTTCTCTCATTCACAACAGTTACCTCACTTCTTCTCTGCATCCCTTCAGAGTGATGTCACATCGTCTACCAGGGGGTGGCCGTCCCCTGCCGGAGTCACACAGCCTCTGACGCCCATGGGACGGACGCCCCCATAACCTGAGTGTGTGTGTGTGTATAGCCGAAGCTGAGCGCAATGGGCAGTCTGGGAGAGGGAGTGGACCCGGGTATGGTGAGCGAAGCTCTTCTGGAGGCCCTTTGCTCTGAATGTGGACAGATTCACCGCGCCTGGGAGAACCACCTTTATAACTATCGTTTGGAAGTGGATGATGATTTGGTGTGCCACATCTGCCTTCAGCCGTTAGTTCAGCCCCTGGATACACCATGTGGCCACACCTTCTGTGCCCGCTGCCTGCGCAGCTTCCTGCAGGAACGGGACTTTTGTCCGCTGGACCGTGCGCATCTGCAACTCCAGGTCTGCCGGCGCTCCAGCATTCTGGTGCACAAGCTGCTGGATAAGTTGTCGGTCACCTGTCCACTCACGCCCTCCTGTTCTCTCAGCATGCCACGCTGTGACCTGGAGGCACATCTCAAACACAGGTAAGATACTCACACTTGCTTACGCACAAATATTCATATTCAAATATTTCATCTCAAATGCAAAGCCTGTTGAAGTCAGGGGCATTTCATCAGTACTGGGGCACAAAAAAAGTGTCCATATTTACTGTTTTGGATATAAATAATTTTTATCTGCAGTAACTTTGTCATTGACAAACATTAGAAGACATTTGCAAGTTTTACACTATATTGCCAAAAGTATTGGGACACCCCTCCAAATCATTGAATTCAGGTGTTCCAATCACTTCCATGGCCACAGGTTTATAAAATCCAAAAAATTCAATTTGTGAATGAATGGGTCGCTGTCAGGAGTTCAATGAATTCAAGCGTGGTACTGTGATAGGCTGCCACCTGTGTAATAAGTCCATTGTCCATGAAATTTCCTCCCTACTAAATATTCCACGGTCAACTGTTAGTGGTATTATAACAAAGTGAAAGCATTTAGGAACAACAGCAACTCAGCCACGAAGTGGTAGGCCACGTAAAATCACAGAGCGGGGTCAGCGCATGCTGAGGCACACAGTGCACAGAAATTGCCAATGAGTCAATAGCTACAGACCTCCAAACTTTGTGTGGCCTTCAGATTAGCTCAAGAACAGTGCATAGAGTGCTTCATGGAATGGGTTTTCATGGCCGAGCAGCTGCATCCAAGCCTTACATCACCAAGTGCAATGCAAAGCATCAGATGCAGTGGTGTAAAGCACACCGCCAGTGGACTCTAGAGCAGGGGAGGCGTGTTTTCTGGTGTGACGAATCATACTTCTCTGTCTGGCAATCCGATGGACGAGTCTGGGTTTGGCGGTTGCCAGGAGAATGGTACTTGCCTGACTGCAGTGTATAGTTTGGTGGAGGGGGGATTATGGTGTGGGGTTGTTTTTCAGGGGTTGAGCTTGGCCCTTTAGTTCCAGTGAAACGAACTCTTAATGCTTCAGCATACCAAGACATTTTAGACAATTTCATGCTCCCAACTTTGTAGGAACAGTTTGGGGATGACCCCTTCCTGTTCCAACATTACTGTTCACCAGTGCACAAATCAAGGTCCATAAAGACATGGATGAGTGAGTTGGTTTTGGTGTCCTGACCTCAACCTGATAGAACACTTTTGGGATGAATTAGAGCGGAGACTGTGAGCCAGGCCTTCTCGTCCAACATCAGTGCCTGACCTCACAAATGCGCTTCTAGAAGAATGGTCAAAAATTCCCCAAAACACACTCCTAAACCTTGTGCAAAGCCTTCCCAGAAGAGTTGAAGCTGCAAAGGGTGGGCCAACTCCATATTAAACCCTACGGATTAAGAATGGGATGTCATTAAAGTTTATGTGCATGTAAAGGCAGGCGTCAGAAAACCTTTGGCAATATAGTGTATTTCCAGTGTTCTGTTTGTTTTCTATATTATAAAAGATCCCATGGCTATTTCAGTGGGAGAAACTGCTGTAAATGATTCAGTGCTTGAGTGAACTGTCCTAGTGAATCAAACTGAATCTCAAACAGTTTTAGACCTTTTTGCAAACCCATTTGACTGATTAGATCAAAAGAATGATTCATTTGCGCATATGGAATTGCTAGTTATTATTCTAAACAGCTGTTAGAAACATACAACTTGATTGCTGAAATATTATCAGAGAAAATTAATCCGAGGCTGGTATATGTCATCCACATTGACACAAGGATTTATGAGTAATATTTTATGGTATTTTACTGATGCTTGTGCCCTAGTAAAAAGGGCCTAGTGATGCCCCAGGCTGAATGGGTTTGATTCCCATTGAATGCAAGAATTAATAAAATGTATACCTTGAAAGTAATGTAAGTTGCTTTTCTATAAAAACATATACCAACTGTATAAATGTATGCATAATGGTAACTTTCAATGTTTTTTAACACAAAACTTAATGCTATAAGCATAAAATATTTTTTTCCTTTGCAGCCAAGACCATCCAGTTAAACATGGAGTCATCTGACTGGCATGCAAAGAATACTTATTTTAAAGACACCATGAAATTGCTTCACATATGCAGTTTTCTTTCTTTTGATGATACATTTACTTATTTGGGGATGTTTAGAACTACAAAAAATATATGATTGATAAGTTATAGCAACATGTTTTTACATTGCTTTAACTCATCAAAATAAGTTAAGCAATTTTCAACTTTTTTTAATAGGTTATACAAGATTCAACTCATTATTTTAAGTCAGTTTATTGTAATTTAAGTTGCAATGACTTATGCATCCAAGTTGCTTGTACTTAATATAAGGCAGCGACTTATGTGTTTTTACAGTGCAAATATAAGCCACAAAACTTTTTGATGTCCTTAAGTCACATTAAGGCTCCGGTTAAGTTCTTCAGAAGCATTCATTGTACTAGCCTGCAAACACAAATTTGTTTTCAGGCAGACTGGTAAAAACCAAAAAAAACAAAACATGCAACCTGACTTCAGGAAATTGCACAGAATAAGATAAGATTGAAGATCTGATTTTGACAGTCTGTCTGTTTGATGCATAAGGGGTCGTCATACAGCCTGCAAAGTTTCTTCAGAAATGGACAAGGCATCATTTTAAACAAAACTAATTCAACATATAACAAATTAAAAATATGAAAATATACAATCAAATCCATTTTCCTGCAACCCTGGAAAGCTTTAAAGTTTGTGTTCTTTTAGTTCAGCTAAAAGGTCATGCTATAATGAATCAATCTTGGTCACACATTTTCATGCAATATGAATTCGTAGGTTCTAGTTCACCAAACTTGAATTTTGGAATGCAGCAAAATTTCCATGAGCTTGCGTTTCCGGGCTCCTGCTTTCACATGTGTATACTGTACATAGAAGTCAGAGGAATGAAAAGGGTAGTGTAACTGCACCTTAAGACTTCACCAGCTCAAATTCAAATGAAAAAACCTGAAAATGCAGAACACTTTGTAATAAACAGTTCAACTTGAGCACAAGCACATGTCTGCCGGGGCTTTTGAGTCAGAACTAATATCGTACTCAGGCATCTGTTAGAGTTAGATGACGATGCTTAACAGACAAAGGCTCCAGTGACTTTCTTGTGAGTGGAGCCTACTGGGGTTGATCTGACTTCCTAGCTGGGGATTATTTGCCCCTTCGTCATGTGATGGGAGATTAGTCGGTCCTGTGTAATGCACTGGACAGCAGCAGTTTCATATTCTCTTCAGTCATGCTGGGAAACTTCAACTCTAGAAACCTTTTCAACCACTTCTTCTGTGAGACTGCCAAGGGCAACCCAGAGCTATGGTGAGTTAGAGAGTCCAGCATGATATTTTGTACTAAGAGTTGGCAGGACTGTGTGGTTTGAGAGAGTGGTATAAATTTGGGAATTAGTTCTGGAGCAAAAGATAGGATTGAATGGTGTCCTTGGGTGAACTAAAGCCAAACGTCAGTTGAATAGTTCAAAGTTGAGTTGGGGGGGAAGCGTAAAGTCTTTGCTATAATCATCTGTTTTTGTAAAAACAAGCAGAAAGGTGGAACTTCTCAAAGTTTTGTCAGATCACCTATACTTCAATTAATTATTGCAAGAATGTTTTATTTATAGCTCAATGGAAAATCACCCAAGGAGATTAACCTTAACCAGGCACTAACACCTTCCTAAGAGAAGGATGAGAGTTATTGCCAGCATTAGCCGTCTTCTCTTAGCTTTGTTGACAATCTGGTGCTTTCTTGTTATACTACGAGACCTCAGCATGTAATACTATCCTACAGATCTTTGTCCTCATTGATGCGTAAAGTAATTAATTAGCGCTGTTAATTATATGACAGTTATGTTTGTGAAATCCTCCCAGCTCAAAGGCAAAGAAAGATCCCATAGTTTCAATGGATCAGTGTTGTTATTGTTAACTATAATTTTAAGTTAAGTAGGCCTACTGAAACTAAACCTGATAAATAATACTATAAATAATACTAATAAAACACTGTGCTAGAATTTGGGAATACAAGATCAGGGCCTTAACTGAGGTTCCAGGAATAGCATCCGCCCTGAGGATGTAGCGCAAGATTTCTTGTGTAATTTGCTTCCTTTTTCTTGTCCTTGTCTTCCACTTCATGTCAACCAGACCTCTGTGTACCTAGACTCCTGAATATTTCAGGTTAAAGGTTACCGTGTTTATATGTTTGCGTCTATGTGTGCGGGTCTAGGTGTCCTGGGACACAGAGTCAGCGAACAAAGCTGGAGCGGACGCGGATGGAGGGAAGCGAAGACAGGGTCACAGCGACCAATCCCCCCAAATCGCCCCAGACTGACATAAAGGAGAGTACACCATCACCGCCTGCTGGATCCAATGCATGTAACAACGTTCCTACATGGACAGAAGAGCCTGGCGTAGACAACCCCGCCTTTGAAGAAAGCACGGAAGAAGACAGTTAGTACCCTAAGTATAACTTTGAAACACTCTATCAACAACTTGGTCACTCACTTGACTAAACACACAGTTGATTTTAATAGAGATTACAAAAACTCAAAGGCCACATTCAAACAGCAGCAGAATACGGTTGTCAGTCCTATTTTTGAGTTCTTAAAGGGATAGTTCACCCAAAAATGAAAATTCTGTCATTAATTACTCACCCTCGTGTTGTTCCAAACCCGTAAGACCTTTGTTCATCTTCAGAACACAAAAAAATATATTTTTGATGAAATCCGAGAGCTTTCTGACCCCACATAGAAAGCAACACCAGTTTCAAGGCCCAGAAAGTAAACAATAAAAATACTTTATGTGTGTAACCCCCAAAATTTATTCAACAATTTCTTCTCTTCCGTGTCAGTCTCTGAGGCTGTTCACATAGTATACACAGTGCACTGCTTCCGGGTTCTACGTCAGAACGCCGTCTCAGTATTGGCCGGTTCCTGCATCAGCACCGTACACATGCGTCGTGGTGCTCACGTGAACAGCTTTAGATACTGACACGGAAGAGAAGAAATGGTTGAATAAAGTCGTTATTTTTGTGGGGTTTTTTGCACACAAAAAATATTATTGTGGCTTCATAACATTAAGGTTGAACCACTGTGGTCACATTGACTATTTTAAACAATGTCTTTACTACCTTTCTTGGCCTTGAAAGTGGTAATGGCGTTACTGTCTATTGGCATTGGGGTCAAAAAGCTCTCGGATTTCATAAAAAATATCTTAATTTGTGTTCCAAAGATGAACAAAGGTCTTACAGGTTTGGAACGACATAAGGGTGAGTAATTCATGACAGAATTAAAATTTTTGGGTGAACTAACCCTTTAATACGGTTATGGTCACACACAGCTCAGTTATTTACAAGAGTGACAACCACATTCTATAACCGAACTCACGCCCATACATTTTCAGGACTCACAACAACCACATTCTCTGAAAACATGTGCCGTGTGAACTAATTGTCTGTCATGTCATAGAGTGCGAGAGAGCCAATCTTCACTGCAAAACATATACATTATCTACCATGTGTTGCAGGTTTTTGTGTGTGGTTTGGGTAACTTACAGTAACGGAGATATGAGGGTTTTAGATCCAGTGACCGCTCTTCACCAGAGCTGCTACCGTCAGTTTTGTGTGCTATGCGCGCAATTCTTATCAGTTCATTCCAGTAGAGATTTGCATTAGCACATGTTGCTTAGCTGACATTTGTTTTTTCAGAAAGTGTTTGTAAAATGTAACTGTCTTTTGTTCTCTTAAAGGTGTCCATGGTCTGGAATGCGCTCCTCCACGCGTGAAGCGTCCTCTCAGCAACCCGTGCATCCATCTTCTCCGTACTGGTAGTTCAGCCTCTTCCGGATGGGACTTTGTTGAAACTTTGCCTCTTTCTGCCGAAGAAGGTATGACTATTTCATCCAACCCTAGAACCAAATCACTTTTTTTCTATGAGATTACTTTGAAATCTTTGCTTGGGTCCCATAAGTCTTGTTCTTCAGGTTGTGTGAAACTTCCGTCTCTACCTGAGGGAGAAATCACAACTATTGAGGTTCATCGTGCAAACCCCTACACAGAACTGGGCATAAGTATTGTTGGTGGTAACGAGACCCCCCTGATAAATGTGGTAATACAGGAGGTGTACCGTGACGGTGTTATAGCCAGAGACGGAAGGCTGCTGGCTGGGGACCAAATACTTCAGGTATTGCTGCTATGTTCTGAAATAACTGTCTGATTAAAAAAAGGCATTTCACTGCTATTTACAGATCAGTCCTGATACTTTAATCAATCTCTAAAGAGCTCTAATGAATAGTGGCAGCAGAATGGCTACGAAGAGATGCAGTCTTTGCCACAGATACAGAACAGCATTCTTCAAACTGACATTCGCCTAAATATGTGAATTGCTCCATCATTTTGACCCAGAAATACATTTTGAGTTTTATGCATTGACTGAAAAATGAAACTTTCTGCTCATTAATTATACAATTGTTATGTTTTAGTTAGACTGTCAAGATACATGATTTAAATGGTGGGTGTCAAACTTGTTTTAGAGAAAATGGTCTCTAAAGAGACATTTTATTCAAACATTAATTATTGTTATTGTTTTAAAGAGATTAATACTTGTATTTAGCAAGGACGCATTAAATTGATCAAAATTGAAAGACATTTATAGTGTTATTGTCAAATAAATGCTGGTCTTTTGAACAGCTATCCATCAGAGAATTTTTTTAAATCACGGTTTCCACAAAAATATAAAGCAGCACAACCGTTTTTAACATAAAAATGTTATAATGTTGATAATGTTTCTTGAGCAGCAAATCAGCATATTATGTAGAATGATTTCTGAAAGCTCTTTCTGAAAATGTATTTTAAATTGTTATAATATTTCAGAATATTACTATTTTGTGAGAATAAGAGATGTCTTTCATCAAACCTTTGAACAAAAGTGTACTTTAATTAAGACATCAATAAGTAAAAATGTAATAATGTAAAAATAAAAATGTAATGAATGATGTCCTGAGGTTAATAAATTGTCAGGTGGCATGTTATTCACAATCTGTTTGATTGAAATCTTTGCACAACATTTATTGTTTGAATTCCATATTTTACATTATCAACACAATTTAAAAAATGAAAATGCATTTAATCAAAAACCACACAAAACTCTCATTGCAGCTACCGACTCAGAATGATAGAGCTCAATACATGTCAAACCCATTCAATCTTTCTCTACACTTCCTATTCGAGTGCAGGTGAACAACGTAGACATCAGTAACGTGCCCCATAACTTCGCTCGCTCCACACTGGCACGTCCCAGCGCCACTCTGCAGTTGACGGTCCTGAGAGAACGCCGCTGTTCTGCCAGGCCACCTGTGGCAACTGCTACGCCCAAGGGCAGCCCTGCCAGTGTACGCATCACCTTGCACAAGCGGGAATCATCAGAGCAGCTGGGGATCAAGCTGGTGCGGCGTACAGATGAAGCGGGTGTGTTTATCCTGGACTTGCTGGATGGAGGTTTAGCCGCTAAAGACGGACGACTTTGCAGCAACGACAGAGTTCTGGCAGTCAACGAGCATGACCTGAGACACGGCACACCTGAGCAGGCAGCTCAGATTATACAGGTAGAGAGAAAGCATGTGTGTGGGGCAGTTCAGGTCAAGATAAGGGTGCTAGTAGACCTTTGCTTTGATAATGATATTAAACAACATTAACACTTTACAATAAGGTTTCATTAGTTAACTACATAAGTTCACATGAACTAATAATGAACTGCACTTCTGCTGCATTTATTAATCTTTGTTAATGTTAATTTCAACATTTACTAATGCATTATTAAAATTAAAAGTTGCATTTGTTATCATTAGATAATGCACTGTGAAATAACATGAACAAACAATGAACAGCTTAATTTGTATTAACTAACCTTAACAAAGATTAATAAATACAGTAACAAGTGAATTGGCTGTGGTTAGTTCATGTTAGTTAATACATTAACTAATGTTAACAAATTAGTCCTTATTGTAAAGTGTTACAATATTCTATATTTTTGTCTAAATAAATTACAAATAAAACACTAAAAACTAAAATCAGTCATTTTAAATGCTACAAGTGAATTTAGGTATCACAGCATTATACAGTATAAAAAACAGCAAAATATTACATTTAACAGTATTATTACATTATTAGTATTTTTAAAGATTAATTTTAAGTGAGCGACAGATGTTATTTTTAGTATTATTTATATAATATTATAATATTCATATTTTGAATAAACTTTTTTTTTTTTTTTACATTTAGATTAATTTTGTTATTTGTATTTATTTAACTAATGCATTTTTATATATTTAACTTATTATATATTATATTTTATATTTATTATATATTTAACTTATATAAGTTAAATATATAATAAATATAAAATATAATATATAATAAGTTAAATATATAATAAATATAAAATATACCATGTCCCAAACAGGCACTGAGATTTGCACAGATGACAATAGCTGTTTTATTATGAGAACATTTATTAGAGGAAACTAGATTTATATTTTCTGAAAAAAGGTGAGCCTGTGCAGAAGTCACCGCTATGCTAGGGTGGTTGCAAGGATGATGCTATGTCGTTGCTAGAGTCTTTTACTTACTGATCTTATCTGCCCGATATTGGATATTTAATTGTGTATGGTAATTACAGTGTAAAAAAAAAAAAATAATTATATTAAATGAAATAAATTAAAGCTATATATATATATATATATATATATATATATATACATACACTATAAAATATTATTTTTACACTGTAATCTAAATGCAAACATTACCATACACAATTAAATATCCAATATCGGGCAGATAAGATCAGTAAGTAAAGACCTAGCAACGACATAGCATCATCCTTGCAACCACCCTAGCATAGCGGTGACTTCTGCACAGGCTCACCTTTTTTTCAGAAAATATAAATCTAGTTTCCTCTAATAAATGTTCTCATAATAAAACAGCTATTGTCATCTGTGCAAATCTCAGTGCCTGTTTGGGACATTAGGACACTGACGCTGCTGCCCTGCTCAGAGGGTAATGTGATTGATAGTATCTTTATGTCTACGTGAGCTGCTTTCTCCCATCTGGCTGCCCCGATCACACAGAGAAAGGGCAGCTAAAGCATTGTTAAGAATAGCACTGGCAGACAGCAGACTGTCTTTTCAATACAGGGGTGCCGCTATGGTTTCTGTCGCGTGTCCGGAGGGTGGTGGTTGAAATCATCATCCCCATTGGGCCCCAACTCCGGTCAAGGCCTTGGAAGAGCCTGACCCATCCCCCCATTACGGCACCCCTGGAGTAAGAGTATTAGGTATTTATACAGACCGCCTACTGTCATCTTCTAGGCTAGTGGAGAAAGAGTCAATCTGCTGATTAGCCGGTCCAGCAAGCAGACTATGGCCGTGCACACAGGCTCCACCTTGACCAGGGACATTTGGAGCCATGAACACATCCCACCGCTTCCCTGCACTGCGACCCCAAGCCCCGTCCCAAGTCTGCACCTTGCCAGGTCTTCCACCCAGAGAGTGAGTACAAATTCCTGCAGCCAAGAGCGAGAGCAAGTCTGTGTGTGTTGCAGAATCTATTTTAGCTCTTTGAAGACGTAATTAGGGAGCCCTATTTCCAAAGCATCTGGGTAGCCTCCAGTTTTTCATGAGTTCAGACACCAACCTTAATTACTCCTGGTTGGATCTATCATGAGATCAATTATGAAGTTGGAGTAGAGCTGATCCCATTGGGATGATGAACAGCCCTCTACAGAGATCCGATCAGAGTGTCAATTAAGAAATGGGCTTCCAATTTTTCATATCTTTTGCTGTTTGTGTAAATATGAGCATGTGTTGTAGGACCTCTCCCAGTGTGTGACCTGTAAGGAGAAACACATCACCGTGAAGAAGGAACCTCACGAGTCACTGGGAATGACTGTGGCTGGGGGACGGGGCAGTAAGAGCGGAGAGCTGCCGATCTTTGTGACGAGCGTCCAGCCACATGGCTGCCTGTCACGTGATGGACGAATCAAACGTGGTGAGTTAAACCTAATTTTCTTTCTTAAATTAGTATCTAGATAATCCTGACCCAAGTTTGAGCAAGTTCATGCAGCTGCCGTCAACATGACATGCCTATTTACTTTATTTTTAGATATTACTTATTGTGTGATTCAACACCATAGTTTAAAAATCTGTAATATTGAGTTAATACATATAAAACACAACCTGTGAAAGGTTATCCCACTTGGCAGTTTCACACACCAGAAGCTGCGCAATGTCTGATTCTTAATGTGAGTGATGACACACAGACATTGTGTCCCAAGATGGCGGGCGTGCCCACATGTCTGGAGTGGTCGAATTTGGAATCTGTGTTTTCATATCTATGGGTGGTGGTATGCACCCATAAGTGATCTTAAAGCTTTGTTCGAGCTTCCGCGTTTAGCATATTTGATGCGCACTTTTGTAAGTAATCACTCAAAAGTCATTTATTTACTGTTTATTTTTATCTGCCGTCAGACTATCTGAGACATTGTTGCCATAACGTGTTGCTATGGGTTCTGTCTTGCTTCGGACTTGACTGACAGACATTCTACAGCATTCTGACACCGTGAGCTTCATGCTTTCTAAACTTATCTCTACTTTTTTCCTTTTTGTTGCAATTATTCTGCTTACTGTACTTATAAAATACAAGAAGTTTATATAAGTAGTCCCATATTCATAATTGTGACCACACAGCCTGCTTACAATGTATGTATATATAGGTATATACGTTTAGATATTCTACCAGTACCAACTATAAGTGTTGTAATATGTTGTATTGGCATTACTCCGTAGTGATAGATGACCCATTTTAAAATTTGGCCCCCTGCCCCTGAGAAACACTCTGCAGCTGCACATCATTGTATACATGGGATTGATTTTAATAACTTTAATGTACTTGAAATGTGCACCAAACACCAGGAAAATACAAGTATCCAATCTGGGGCACAAAAAACTTGACTGGGACATCCCTAAAATAAATACATTTAAAACAATTATTTCAAAAAGTGTGTTTAGTGACTACTTCTTCAATCCAATAATTGGACTTAATTATACACTCACCTAAAGGATTATTAGGAACACCATACTTATACTGTGTTTGACCCCCTTTCGCCTTCAGAACTGCCTTAATTCTACGTGGCATTGATTCAACAAGGTGCTGAAAGCATTCTTTAGAAATGTTGGCCCATATTGATAGGATAGCATCTTGCAGTTGGAGATTTGTGGGATGCACATCCAGGGCACGAAGCTCCCGTTCCACCACATCCCAAAGATGCTCTATTGGGTTGAGATCTGGTGACTGTGGGGGCCATTTTAGTACAGTGAACTCATTGTCATGTTCAAGAAACCAATTTGAAATGATTCGAGCTTTGTGACATGGTGCATTATCCTGCTGGAAGTAGCCATCAGAGAATGGGTACATGGTGCTCATAAAGGGATGGACATGGTCAGAAACAATGCTCAGGTAGGCCGTGGCATTTAAACGATGCCCAATTGGCACTAAGGGGCCTAAAGTGTGGCAAGAAAACATCCCCCACACCATTACACCACCACCAGCCTGCACAGTGGTAACAAGGCATGATGGATCCATGTTCTCATTCTGTTTACGCCAAATTCTGACTGTACCATCTGAATGTCTCAACAGAAATCGAGACTCATCAGACCAGGCAACATTTTTCCAGTCTTCAACTGTCTAATTTTGGTGAGCTTGTGCAAATTGTAGCCTCTTTTTCCTATTTGTAGTGGAGATGAGTGGTACCCGGTGGGGTCTTCTGCTGTTGTAGCCCATCCACCTCAAGGTTGTGCGTGGCTTCACAAATGCTTTGCTGCATACCTCAGTTGTAACGATCAGTCGGCCCATTCTCCTCTGACCTCTAGCATCAACAAGGCATTTTCACCCACAGGACTGCTGCATACTGGATGTTTTTCCTTTTTCACACCATTCTTTGTAAACCCTAGAAATGGTTGTGTGTGAAAATCCCAGTAACTGAGCAGATTGTGAAATACTCAGAACAGCCCGTCTGGCACCAACAACCATGCCACGCTCAAAATTACTTAAATCACATTTCTTTCCCATTCTGACATTCAGTTTGGAGTTCAGGAGATTGTCTTGACCAGGACCACACCCCTAAATGCATTGAAGCAACTGCCATGTGAGTGGTTGATTAGATAATTGCATTAATGAGAAATTGAACAGGTGTTCCTAATAATCCTTTAGGTGAATGTATATCAAACAACAATGCTAAAACAAATCATATTTATAAAATACTACTGATAAATTGCATAATGTGTAACTTTCTTGTTGTTCGTTTGCGGTAAATTCAAGCTACTTCACACTGTCTTAAGAAAAAACAGTCAGTAACTAAACTTATTCAAGTTTTCAGTTACTCACTCATTAGAATTATTCATTTGGGAAACCAACTATACTAGTTGAGGTATATGCATTTGAATTAGAATCATTCGTTCAGAATCAGAATACACTGGTTGTGCTGTATGTGTTTGATTCACTAAAAAGAACCGACTCATTCGTTCAGGAATCACACTACCCTGGCTGTGCAGATTCTCTAATCATTAGAGTCATTCATTCGGGAATCACACTACACTTGCTGTGCAGGATGTGTTTGATTCTCTAATAGAAGTGACTCATTAGAGTCATTCATTCGGGAATCACACTACACTTGCTGTGCAGGATGTGTTTGATTCTCTAATACAAGTGACTCATTAGAGTCATTCATTCAGGAATCACACTACACTGGCTGTGCAGGATGTGTTTGATTCTCTAATACAAGTGACTCATTAGAGTCATTCATTCAGGAATCACACTACACTGGCTGTGCAGGATGTGTTTGATTCTCTAATACAAGTGACTCATTAGAGTCATTCATTCAGGAATCACACTACACTGGCTGTGCAGGATGTGTTTGATTCTCTAATACAAGTGACTCATTAGAGTCATTCATTCAGGAATCACACTACACTGGCTGTGCAGGATGTGTTTGATTCTCTAATACAAGTGACTCATTAGAGTAATTCATTCAGGAATCACACTACGCTGGATAGTGCAGGATGTGTTTGATTTAGATTAGAGTTATTTGTTCAGAAATCAGACTACACTGTTTGTGCTGTATGTGTTTAAATCACTAAAAAGAACTGTCATGCATTCAGGATTCAGAATAAACTGGTTGTATGTGTTTGATTCACTAAAAAGAATAGAGTCATTAGAATAATTTGTTTGGGAATTTAGACTACACTGGCTGTACTGTATGTGGTTGATTCCCTAAAAAGAACCAACTCATTAGTTATTAATTCTATAATCAGACTACACTGGTCGTGATGTCTGTTTTACACTGTAGATTCATATTACATCAAGCTGTGGTGCTTCCAATCCTCTAGACAAAAAGGCCCCCCAAAAAAGGAAAACCGGAAAACACAGTTTACTGCTTGTGTCTCTGATGATGAAGTGCACTGAAGTAAATTATCTGTCTCCAAGGGACTTCAGCCGTGTTGCAGTCCTCTCTGTGTGGCTGTATGGAGTGTCTCTAAGTGTCTTTATTGTCTCTCATTGCTCAGGGGATGTACTGTTGAGTATTAATGGTCAGGATTTGACCTACCTGAGCCACAGCGAGGCAGTGGGCACTCTGAAGTCCAGCGCCGCGTCCTGCTCTGTCCAACTGAAGGCACTAGAGGTCAGCACAGTTGAAGAACCAAGCCTGGACGAAGAGCTTCTCCCTCCGCACGAAAACGACTACGACGCAAGCTGGTCGCCATCATGGGTGATGTGGCTTGGACTTCCCAGGTAAATCAAATTTTGTAGTGCTTCACTTGGAAGATTGTTTGATGAGTGAAATAACACAACAGCACTATTAGAGTGGATGTACTTTTTGGAAGCGTCCAAGCGGTTTTTCAGACTCTCTATGAACTCCACTAGGAGACTTAAAAATAGCATCCTCACCTTGCTGAGCACTGATCCAAATAACCCTAAAATAGTCAATGCAATCTGGCCAGGACTACCTTCATGCCAGGTTTCGTTTCACCTACTTTTCCCCATCCAAATCTGAGTGGAAACAGCTTTGAAAAGAGAAAAGGCAGCTATTTTTATGACTTGGACACGGAAAATAGTAGTGTTGATGTGTTTTGGATCAGCAGCTTTATGCAGTGTTAACCCATGAGGATTATGGCTGTGTCGTGATGTAAACAGCTGCAGATTATCAGATGAAATGTACATGTGGAGATAACTTGCTCCTAGCCCATTTTAGCCTAGCCTTGGGTCATACAGTCCAATCTCACTCTTTCCTTTTTCAATCTGCCCTCCCTTTTGCCCTTTATCATCCATAGCCTTTGCTTTGGCACCCTTCTGTTTCCTTCTCCCTTCCTCTCAATGTGCCAAATCCTCCATTTCTCTGTCTCCTAACATGTATCAGTTTTTCTGTTTCTCTATCTGTGGTCCCCTAGTATTCTAAGCAATTTGTGACTTGTCGTCAATTAAACAGATGGGGGGGGGATTATTTCCTGATGATGCTCACATACTTTCCACATTGTTCTTTGTCACAGCTACCTGCATAGCAGTCATGAGATTGTCCTCCGCAGAAGTCACCCTGGTAGCTGGGGCTTCAGCATTGTTGGAGGTTATGAGGAGAACCACAGCAACCAGGCGTTCTTTATCAAGACTATCGTCCTTGGAACACCCGCTTACTACGATGGCCGTCTAAAGTGAGCAAGCACAACAAAACAAACAATAAACAATGAACTAATGCTTCACAGTTAGATGATACAGCACTTTTAATATTAGCTTGATTAAAAATGTGAAACAAAAACAAGCCATCAGTTAAGATTTTTTTTTTATTATGTACACTAAACAAAAACAATTTAATAAATTACCATGTTTCATTATATTCATAAAATTCCTTAATTTTTCATTTTTATTTATACATATTTTACACAAAACTTTTTTGTTAATAAATGATCTTAACCCACAGAATATTTATATTCAAGTCTGCATTAAATTGATTTTTTTTGTAAACTGTAAACAATTGATCCATACCACACGGATGGACGGATGGATGGGCGGACAATTCAAACTTTGAGTGAACTCCGAGTTCTTTTAACTTATTCATTAAAAACAACTGTTATGATTCATTAAAAACTAACAAGTTGTATTAACATCATTCTTTACCACTGAAATTGTATTGATAGAGCAATGATCACATTGCTTTGTTTTCCCATTCAGGTGTGGTGACATGATAGTGGCCGTAAACTGTCTGTCCACCGCTGGCATGAGTCATTCTGCCCTAGTGCCCATGCTGAAGGAGCAGCGGAGCAGAGTGGCGCTTACTGTCGTGTCCTGGCCAGGAAGTCTGATCTAACCAGGGCACCATGCCTCACCTCAGACAGCACTCATATCTGTGTTCTAATGGTCCAATGTGTTCTACTCTCTGCCACGGAGGCACCATACTGTCAAAGCCAGAGTCTTGGATAATTGAATGCTTTTACTTGATGCTGAATAAACAAGGCCTTAGAAAACCTGCCACGCCCATGAGGCCACCGCCCTCTGGAGAGCAGCCTTAAGGTCTCCCCTCACCATGCCGATCAGCAGTCCACTCTACCGGAGGTTTTATATACATGTTATCTCTAAATGTGATCTACGTTTGTGAATGTTTGTGTAAAAGAGACCGAACAAGTGTATGTGTGCAAGTATGAATGGATGAATGTGCACAGCCGTTTAATAAATCTTTCCCAGTGGGGATATGGGAGTCAAGCCTCAGTTGATGTGTTAAAATGATTTCTAAACCCACTTTTCATTTGAGCAAACCTCTTTATTATAGTAATCTCAGAAAAGTCTAAAATGTTAAAAAGTTCCAAGCACTCTAGAGATAAAATGCAGGATAAATATTTGCCCTCCTAAAACGCTTTTGAAAATCTTTAAAAAGATTAGCAGCAATAGAGATTTTTAGCATTTGCAACCATTGTTGGGCAAGCATTCAAGGTTTGGCTGGTTAAGCATGTCCCCCATTAGCTCCTGCTGGTAGATGCCATAACTACCATCTGGCAGGGAAAAACGAAAAAGTAACTACTACAAAAAAAAAAAAAAAAAAAAAAAAAAAAAAAAAAACTAAAACCTTTCATACTTTAGGTTAATAAACCTAAAATAAGGTCTGTGGTTAAGCTCAAGACAAAAAAATTAAATCCACACACTTTATTCCACTTTAAAGCATTTAGATGGCTTGCTTTTACATTAAAGTAATACAACTGGTGTACATTTAGGTTATTTCTAGTGACTAGTTAGGCTTCAAAAGTCCTAAGTTGTTCATTTGTGAAGATGAACAAAAGGTCTAAGAAACTTGTTTGACAGCTCGTTTTCTGCAATAATCCAAGCCAATGGAAAAATCCTATTGGGTTGCCAACTTCCAGGTTGGCATACAAAAATACAGTCACTGCAGTGCTCTAAACCGCCTTTGTCAATGTTCAGGTCACAGTGACCCATTATCCAGCCCAACAGGTTTTTGAAAAACTAACATGAACAGAGACAGTTCCTCCATCATGAACACGATTCACCACAAAACAAGAGTTGCAGCAGTGATCATTTATTTCATAAATGAAGCCAAACTGAAAACATGTCTGTATGAACTGAACAAACGTAAACTAGGGGACAAAAGGGAATTTTTCAATGAAAGAAAAAAAAAAAAAAAATTATAATTAAGGCAATAGCTTCTTTGATGCGCTCTTGTTCAAGGACACATTTTGCAAATGCTCAGATAGTTTAGCTGCATCTGACGGTTTAGTTTTGGATGGAGTCATCTTGCATTTGCGCTGCTTGACTTTTGGCTTCTGTAAGATGATAATATTCAAATGAGCATCTCCAATACGTCAAACACACGATTGGTGCCCTACTATCGGTTTACCTGCAGTTTTGACTTCTGAGGGTCATGTACTACCGAATGCCTCTTCAGGCTTTCCTGTTTAAAATAAAAATAAAGATTTAGATAAAAATAAACGTATTAGTCATTTAAAATACTCTGCCACAATAAAGGGAAATTCTGACCTGCATAGCAAAAGCTTTACCGCAGCCTGCAAAAGAGCAGGTGAAGTCACGCTTTCCCTCATGGAAGACCAAAATGTGGTTCTGGAGGTTGAAGTTTTTGGTGTAGCTCTTTTGACAGCCTTCTCTAGAGCATTTAAACATGTGCCGCTCCCCAGAGTGAACAGATTGTTTATGCTTCTGCAAAAACCAGGCATTGTGGAAGATCTTCTTGCATTGATCACATGGCAGGGTTACTGTAAACAAGAGAAAACTAAGCACAGAGGAACTTGCATTCGATTTGATTAATCAGAAGGACGTCACATATACCTCTGTGTGCAGTCTTTTTGTGCTTTTGATACTCTGACCAAGTTTTTCCTTTGAAGTTGCAGTACTCCTCTCCACATGGGTAAACTTAAATTTAGAGAAAAAAAAAAAAAAAAAAACCAACCAACCTTTGATTGTTTTAAAGTCAGAAAAGGTTTTTGCCAGAGATTTAGGCACATTACCTTCATGCACCTTCCCATGTCGTTTTAGAGCTTTAGAGGAAACAAATTTCTTGTTGCATCCCTCAAAGTCACATCTGTCAGAATGAGCATGAGGAACCGGTCACAATGAGGGAGCATTAAAAATAAATAAAACCCAAACACATTATGGGATATTGAAGCGACACTTACGCAAAGGGAAACTCAAGTGTGTGTTCACAAACGTGAATCTTCAGTTGCTTTTTCTTTCGGAACTCCTTTCCACAGCCTTGATGGTTGCACTACAAAATATTGTACAGACACTAAAGAAAGTAAAACGCAAACACTTGGGGAGAAAAAAAAAAAAAAAAAACAAAACACGATGACTCACCACATAATGCCTCTCTTTGTGGTGGTGAATATGAGCAACATGGTTCCTCAAGCTGCCAGGCGTGGAGAACGCATCTGAACACCCGCTGACGGAGCACCTTTACCAGTTTTGATCAGCAGAAATGTGATAAAAGGGGCATACTAAGAGCATTTTGTGACTGCATATAAAACCTCAGTGAGCAGCCCACCTAGACATCATTTGAGGCAACACATGCACAGAAACATTGTCTGGGCAGACAGCTTACTAGGTCGGGTGAAAGGGAGCGAGTCATTTGTTCAGTTGAATTGGTTGTGTAAACAGGTCGATGCTGCATCCGAAAAGTCACATACTCAAGTAGGTACTTATTTTGAATAATTACTTCACAACCACTAAAGCGTGTTCTATATAGGAGGAACGTGTGTAGTATGAATGTAATCTGGATGTACTACAGTTGCCATGTCATGTGACCTAACCTACCAGCAGCAGTTGCGTTGCTTCACTACCATTCACAAATCCTCTCCCATGGCCTCATAGAATAGTAAAAGGTGTCCATCAACTATTTTATGAGTACTGTGAATTCAGACACACCTTGTCACATACTGTTTTTCACCTACTATATAGTAGGGACGTATGCAATTTTGGATGCAACCAATGACTCAATCATAGCACAAAAATACGCTCGTTTGTCGTCACCAACTGGCATAACGTAACCGTCAGAAATGGTCACTGAAGAGACTTTTTAGTGAACAAAAGTTACTGGCATGAATCAGAATTTAAACCACTACAAGACAAAGCAAATTAAACACATACATGGATATAAAGTCTTAATATCATATGCAAGTTCTTCACGTAAACAAATAATTTAGCTGTCAGTATGTGGCCTTACAGGTAGGGCTTCTCGCCACTGTGGCTCAGTTGATGTCGGGTGAGCTGGTAACGGGTACAAAAGCTCTTCTCGCAATTTCCACAAGCAAACGGCTTCTGATGGATAGTAAATAAAAGCATTTTTTTTTTCATACTACCAAGTACTAATATGAAGACTAGAGGAGAATATAAAATGGCAAGATTAAGTTATTGATTGAGTTGCCACTCACCAGTCCCGTGTGTCTGCAGTAATGCACTTCCAACTTCCACAGCTTTGAAAACGTCGCTTTACAGTCAGCGAAAGAACAAATGAAGTGTTTATTCGGGTGTTGAATTCGTTCACCCATTCTAGTAGATTATAAACTGCTGAGGTCAAATGGTGGCAGGTCGGTCTTCGGCCCACAACAAAACGATTTCATTGAGCTAGGTTTTATTGTGAGTGGAACATACCAACTGAGTCCGTTGAAAAGTGCCACAAAAATAGACAATGGCGTAAAATTATCATGTATCCTTTTAGCCGTCATATTATTTATTATTATATGTTGTTTAGCAGAATAATAATGGATGCTTTGGCTCACTAGTAGTACTTTTCGCGCTTTCACAAGTAACGTTAAATATGGCTTGTTCCTGATTTGAATAGATCTGTATACGTCACATGATTGGCGCATGACGTCGAGTACTTAGGGCTCTCATTGGTTTGTTTTTATTTATTGTTGTAATTAAGCAAATACTAATTAAACCATAATAAAACATTAAACCATTTTTTTAATGATACGAAATCAGGGGTATATAGCTAGAAATCTAAATAAATCATAGAATATAATGAATAGTTCCATTGTATTGTTCGCACATTTTTATGGTTTCCAAACTTTCCATGTTTTTATTTATTTTTTTTTATTTGACAGAATATATTTTTTTCTATTTGCCATCTGGTTATTTTTCACAAATGCACCAGCATCACATGTTTAAAATGTTTATTTTCCATGGTGATTCACACATTGTAACACCTGATAAAGTTGTTCACCTTCACAGAGTTGTGATCGGGACTGAAGGTCTTGTCTGGCAGAGATTTATGTGGATATTAAGCCGTCAAGTGGCTCCATTCAAGTCTGTGTATGAATGTGTCTGTCTAGGGTGTTTAAAAGGCTGCCTGGCTCCATCCATCATACACACACGTGGAAAATTACTGCCCTAATTGTGGTTTATCAGCCTCCATCAATAGTCCGCTGATATGTATGATTTACTACAGTCATGATTGCCCCTGTGTCCCAAGGTGATCATGTTTTATGTCAAAGTGCTGCATGCTGTAAACTATTTCTCATTTCTTGTTTGCTGTACTTTACCTGGAGGCAAAGGGGGATTTGTTTTTCTCTTTCTCCAGCTTGGAATTACCTGATCCAGAACATAGTTATTCACAGGGACATCACATTTAAATGATTCACGGATAAACAACCAAAATCTAACATTAAATAGTCCACCATGAACAGCTTATTATAACCCTCTATCAAGCTCATCCAGACTCTATCTATCTGACATCAAGTTCAGCGGACATTTCTGCCCTATGGTCACCGTCATGCCTCTACCTTCACATCATCTGGTCTTGCAGTGTCCCAACCCTCCCATGATTGGGACTGATCAATAAAGCTGCCTCTATATCTCAATGGCCATGATCTGTCCTGATAAGCACAAGCAAGCAAAAAGACAAACACCAGCTCACAGACAAAATTGTGCATTGATGGTGATTGGAGAGGCATGCCTTCAGTCTCCCATTTGAGCCAATCTTCCTGATTTCACAACTTTTAGGAGGTTTCAAAAAGAGTCAGAGACTGTGGTGGGAGAAGACAATATGATGTCTAGTTGTATTATCTCTGTATGCTGTGTTTGCTTGTCTCCCTGGTTGAGAGAGGAAAGTTAATGTGTAACATGGGCAGTCGATATGGCTGCCGCGCTGCTTGATGGCCTAAATCTCTGAGTGTCAAACAGGTATGATTAAGGACCTCAGGACTTGCCTCTGCCCACTCTGCTCCATCCCCTTTTCCTCGTATCCTCTCCTCTGTTTACTCTGTTTAATTCAATCTATGAGTCAGAGCCTTGCATCAATGTTGCGGAAGCTACTTTGAAATTATAGCTTGTCAAGCTACACTACAAACTACTGTACAAAAAAAGTAGATTTATATATATATAAATGTTACATATGAGAGAGAGGACCATTCAAATGTGTTTCAATAGCATTAATCAGCATAATGGGCTATATGAAAGAGAGGAACATTTCACTAGAATGAATCAGATTATAAGAAAGAGCCATCTTAATGAACTGATTCACTAGAATAAATTGGACTAATAAAAAATTATGAGAGAGAGGATGAACTGGACTATCCAACGTTACATGAGAGTGTAGATCGTCCAAACGAAAAGATTCACCTAAATTAATTGGACTATCCAACTTTGCATATGAGAGAGAAGACTGTTTAGGATGAAGCGATTCACTAGAATGAATCCGACTATCCAACGTTACACATGAGAGAGAGAGGAAGAACCGATTAACTAGAATGAATGTGGCTATCCAATGTTACATATGAGAGAGAGAGGATGAACCAATTCATTAGAATGAATGTGGCTATCCAATGTTACATATGAGAGAGAGGAGTGTTCGAACGAGCCGATTCATTACAACGAATTTGTAATGTTACGTATAAGAGAGGACCATGTGAAAAAATGATTGACTAGAATGAATCAGACTAACCAACGTTATGAGACAGAGGATGAACCGATTCACTATGAATGTGGCTATCCAATGTTACACAGTGTTGGGGGTAACGCATTACAAGTAACTTGAGTTATGTAATCAGATTACTTTTTTCCAAGTAACTAGTAAAGTAACGCATTACTTTTAAATTTATAACAAAATATCTGAGTTACTTTTTCAAATAAGTAATGCAAGTTTTCCCATTTATTCACTGACAGCTCTTCTGTCCTCATGTTGAGAGAAATTGGGAGTCCTTGTGTGTAAACATGATGGTTATTGTAGTTCTAGACTAAATGTGTAAATCTCACTTGTACAAAAACAGATTCAGTATTCCTCAAAATCAGTGAAATGCAAAATCAGAATTCTACGCAAACCTCCAATAATAAAATACGTTAAATAAAATAAATATTTGTATGCATTTAATCTTACTTTATTGACCAATGTACTTGCTTCTGACCTTCGATGATTCAGTTAAACAATGAGCAAAAAAATGTTTTGATCATCCGAACAAATGATTGACTAGAATGAATCGGACTAACCTATGAGAGAGAGGACGAACTGATTCACTAGAATGAATGTGGCTATACAATGTTACATAAGAAAACCTTCCAAACAAAATGATTCAATAGCATTAATTGAATTTTACACTACATATACCTGGTGGGGAAAATAAACAGCCTTTGATTGGTTTAACTGGTTTAAGCTAGTCAAACTAGTCTCCCAGCCTGGACAAGCTGGTGTTCAGCTGTTTTAGCTGGTTAGTCAGCTGGTCTCCTAGCCTGACCAGCTAAGATCAGCCTGACCATCTAGAAAAAGTGTCCAAAACCCCTTTAAAACCAGTCTGCTAAACCAGCTATGACAAGGCTGGAAGACCAGCTAAGACTAGCCAACCAGCTTAGGCCGGTTTTAGCTGTTTTTCAGCAGGGATGACAAAGAGGGCGTTTAGGATAAAACGACTCACTAGAATGAATTAGACCTTCCAGAGATTTGGAGTTTACAGTAAAAAAAATAAAAATACAGATTTACATAAAGTACATACATTAAATACAAATAAACGATCATGGTAATGTTGCCCTGTCTGTAATAAATCAGTCTGTCTTGATATTTTAAGTGTTACAGTCAGCATTCTCGATTTAATGCATGTGTTTTAAACTGAACAGTGTAAAGTTGGGGCTCACCTCATCAAAAAGGCTATCAACAACTTCATGGGGAAAAAAGACACTCAAAATCTTGCAATTAAAGATTGGTCTTATTGCCATAGTCAGTGTTATTTGATTACTAAGGGAAATTCTTCCGCCATCGTCATAGTGATCAATACCAGGGCAGCATGTCACTTGTTGATTGATACTATTGATTATGACCTCTGTGAGACCTCATCACCTTTATCCAAATCCTTACAAATATCTAACACCAGCATGATAGCAGAGGGAACAGGGCCAATGGATAGGTACAGCATACAATGAGGTTATCGGGTCGTTCTCACATTCTCACAGTCATGCTATGACCTCTCAGCGTGCCATCCTAATACTGTGGCTAATTCCCAGACCTGTGTGTCCTCTGAGGACAGAATGAATAGACCATGCCTAAAAAAAGGAAGAAGGACAGATTCTGCCCCATAGCAGCTAACTCTAAATCAAGCAGTTCAACTGTAATGCAGAAGTGCTGCGTACATATCTTAAAATAAAAATGCAGTTGAAGGATGTGCATGTGAGAACATCATGGAATTAAGGCTTGTTCTCATACGCACCCGCACAGCTGCTGCGTATCTCAGTAACTGACCCTAATTGAAGCAAATATTGGGTGAAGTACTGAGGTGGGATGAGATAACATATTTGTCAGATATGCAGTCAGGCATTCAGCCACTCTGATTACACAGCACAAGTCAAGATAGAGAGAGGTGGTCCTCACTTACACACCAAATCACACAAAGAACACCACACACACAAAAGGCCCAGAACAGTAGATATTCAAGTGTACAAACTTCACTAAGCAGACAAATGTATCAGCCAACGTGGATAGGGGTGAGCATGTTTTGTGATTTGATCATGATTTGACTCATCACTTCACTCATTACTTGAAATTTTGAATAGAATTAGCTGAGAATATTTAAACAGACATCGATACCATATGGTGTTTTCATATTAGTCAGTCTGCTATTTTATTGTAATTTCTGAATAATGACAGTAGTACTTGCTTTTGTGAATAAGTCTTTATCAACCCATTGCATTTGTATGTATATATTATACACTATATTGCCAAAAGTTTTAAGTTTTAATGACATCCCATTCTTAATCCGGTTTAATATGAAGTTGGCAAACCCTTTGCTGCTATAACAGATGCAACTCTTCTGGAAAGGCTTTCCACAAGGTTTAGGAGTGTGTTTATGGGAATTTTTGACCATTCTTCTAGAAGCGCATTTGTGAGGTCAGGCACTGATGTTGGACAAGAAGGCCTGGCTCGCAGTTTCCGCTCTAATTCATCCCAAAGGTGTTCTACCGGGTTGAGGTCAGTGCAGGCCAGTCAAGTTCCTCCACACCAAACTCGCTCATCTGTCTTTATGGACCTTGCTTTGTACACTTGTGTCATAATGGAACAGGAAGGGGCCATCCCCAAATTGTTCCCACAAAGTTGGGAGCATGAAATTGTCCAAAATGTCTTGGTATGTTGAAGCATTAAGAGTTCCTTTCACTGGAACTAAGGGGCCAAGCCCAACCCCTGAAAAACAACCTCACACCATAATCCCCTCTCCACCAAACTTTACACTTTGCACAATGCAGTCAGCCAAATATCGTTCTCCTGGCAACCGGCAAAACCAGACTCGTCCATCGGATTACCAGACAGAGAAGCGTGATTCATCACTCCAGAGGTCTCCACTGCTCTAGAGTCCAGTGGCGGCATGCTTTTCGCTTTGCATTGCACCTTGGTGATGCAAGGCTTGGATGCAGCTGCTCGGCCATGGAAACCCATTCCATGAAGCTCTCTACACACTGTTCTTGAGCTAATCTGAAGGCCACATAAAGTTTGGAGGTCTGTAGCTATTGACTCTGCAGAAAGTTGGTGACTTCTGTGCACTGTGTGCCTCAGTATGCGCTGACCCCGCTCTGTGATTTTACGTGGCCTACCACTTCGTGGCTGAGTTGCTGTTCCCAAGTGCTTCCACTTTGTTATAATACCACTGTAGAATATTTAGTAGTGAGGAAATTTCACAAATGGACACACAGGTGGCAACCAATCACAGTACCATGCTTGAATTCACTGAGCTCCTGAGAGAGTGACCCATTCAATCATAAATGTTTGTAGAAGCAGTCTGCATGCCTAGGTGCTTGATTGTATACACCTGTGGCCATAGAAGTGATTGAAACACCTGGATTCAATGATTTGGAGGGGTGTCCCGATACTTTTGGCAGATAGCGTATATAGGGCTTGGAGGCAGGGTAGGGTAGTCTAAAATGTAAACTTTCGTCTAATGTGCGCAAATAATTGGCTAATACAAAATATCATATTGGTAATAATCAGTTCTGGATATATTACGTACAAACTGTAATCCATTACTGAATATAAATTACATGATGAAAATTGTAATTAAAAACATAACCTGTTACATTACACATTTTAGGTAATATATTACTTTTTTATTCATTTTGACCAACTCATTTATCACATTGATTTGAATAGCATAATCAAGTAGCATATTGATGCACAATAATGTGAAGTGAATTAAACATATCAAACTGGGGTTTGTAAATAGATGAAAAGGTAATATTTAATTAAAATAAATCTTGAAAATGGAATATTAAAAGATTTTTTTTTTTAAATAAAAACAATCAAAATAAAAAATACAAATATATATATATATATATATATATATATATATATATATATATATATATATATATATATATATATATATATATATATATATATATACTTACTTATGCTGTGTGGCCTCTCAATTTTCCATGTAATTACAGCCAGCTAACACCGTTTTTTTTTCACAAAACTGGAAGCAGTATATAAGCAATAGACTTTTTAGAAAGGAACATTTAAAAGATCAAATTAGAAAGAATTGGTGAGAATCTGCCATTTTGTGAATGTTAAGTAACATTCAAGTAACAAATGTTAAGTAGTCATCTAATCATTAAAAAGTAACCATACTGATTACGAGTATTTTTAAATGTAATCTAATTATAAGTATTGGTTTTTAGGAATCTAATTACGTAATCCAGATTACATATAATCAGTTACTACCCAGTACTGGCAATACCTGTCTGATCAATGCATTTTGATGTTAACAAAACTAATTAATAAATAATTAATAGTCATGATCTGTGCTGCAAGTAATACCAGTCACGAGTCTAATTTTTATGATGTATTTTTAGCACACCAACCCAAGGATCTTTTCAGTTGAACGGGGCTTTCTGTCAGGGCAAAGGATAATGCTGCCTTCTAGTGACAGCTCATGTGAACTACCATAAGCACAAAATCATACCAGAAAGCAGCTCATGTAAAAAGTTCCACCAGAAAGTTTCTTATTCCAGTTTTTCATGTAGTTCAATATATTTTGATTCACATGGAAATAAACGACTTAAGATAAATCGTCTACCACTTTCTTTGTATTAAATTGAACATGGTTTATAATCATCTTGAGACATCAGAATAACCAAGGTACATTATGTTTTAAATTGTAATTGCATAACATTCACCACCTTTCTAGGTTCTCAAAACTGCACCTGCAGGTAAGGGCAGTTATGTAGACTAAAGAACAATAGGACATTTGGCAAACTCTGGAACTGGTTATGAAAAGAATTGAGAGAAAAAAAAAAAAGTATGTAACCTTCCTAGAATCAGTCAAGTTCTTTGTAACAGATTGGATTTGAAATTACTTGGAACGAAGATCAGGCTGTACCAAAGAAAGCAATTCAACTAAAGGCCAGCTGCAACACTTAAGTTTCAGTCATTCTTATTCTGTACTTTGCTGATTTTAAGCTGTATGAGAGCAGCTAAAAGGAGTAAAGGCCAAAATAGTATCACGTCTGGATCTTGCTATAATCCATGACAAAAATGTCATTTTCAAGATTGGATGCATGCTGGGAACTTTGGACCAAGTTTTTTTTTTTTGGCCACTTCAAGCACTATGAAAAATAAAAGGTTCTGATCCACAGCAAAGGTACATATTTGTACATTTACCCCTAAACAGTGCATATTCGTATCATAAAAGGTACCACCCCAGTAACAGCTTTTGTACCTTTTTTGTGTATGTCACGATCAATTTGCATCAACAAATTTATCCTCATAAATTAAGAAAACTACAATTAAATGGGGAAAATGGTTAAAGAAAGTTTCAAACAAGATTTGTGGTACAAAGGACTTTATTTTGGTCAGCAGACTTATGCCATGAACTCGTAAGGGATGGGCTCCAGGAGCTGAGGCTCGTTGTTCTTGGTGCTGACAAAGTGTGCTGGCCGTGGAGCAGCAGGCTGAAAACAAGATAGACAACCACAATCAAAGAAAATCAGACAGCTGTTATAATGGTGTTATACATTTGTCATTTTAACTAATCATGTAAATTGAATTAGATATCATGAGGGCATTTTAATTTGACTTCAAATAAATATTTGCAACAGCCAAACATGAAACCTAATCCTTACATCAGGGAGTTCAATGAAACGCATGGTTTCACTGTGCACATTCATCCATTTAAAAGTAAAAACATTTCAACGACAGCAATTAAAATAGACACCAAGTTCTCATACCTGGCGTTTAAGCTCAATCCAGGTGCCCTCCTTTTTGGCCTCCACTTTCTTCTTCTCATTCTCCTTGACGCGCTGCAGGAAGCTGTCTCTGCTCTTTGAGTGCTTAATATGCTCAATACGCACATTAATTCTCTTAGCCAGGATCTTGCCCCTAGAAGAAAAATCAGTAATTGGTCATTGAAACAAGAATCGCTGTGCATTTACAAGCTATCATCAAAGAGAGGCATGTTTCCTTATTGACAATCTGGCAAAGGCATTAATGTGCCAGTCCAGGGTGCATAAGGATGATGCTTTTCCCCATATGAATGACCACACAGGACACTGGACGGCCCTTATGGTAAAGTGAATCTGGGGCATTAGTATTGTGTGTGATTGAGAGAGATATATACACAGGGTTGGGTATCGTTTGGGTTTTTTTACAATATCGGTGCCAAACTGATACTTTTCATAAATTAAAAAAAAAAAAAAAAAAAAAAAAAAAAAAAAAAAAAGCCACAACTGTAAATGACAAAGAATGGCCTTATTTAAAAAAATAAAATAAATCTTTAAATTGAACAATTAACTTTAAAGTATACTTGTATGAAAATAAAACAAATTTTACTTAAATTCACAGTAAAACCTAAGCCACCTAACCCAACGACAATAGGCCTAATTTAACACTAAATAACAGTTACAGTACTAATAACAGCAAAGTAGTCTGTATTCTTGGTATGTTACAAACCATCAAGTTTCAGCATTATTTTGAGATGTCCATATTCTCTGGCTAAATTTTAGAACGTATTGCCTTGTTTCCATGGCGACGCGTCGTGCTTCTCACATGACACACAGACGTAGCCAAATGGTTTTATTTCTTTTTTTCTTCAAAATATACACAAACTTGTTAACTGTCATGAACTATCTGTGTAAGTGAATGTGTTTTAGCTCTATAATGCGCGATGGGCGCCGGCATGTTAGTTTGCGTCTCAGAGAATCGGATCTGTTGGATTTACATCACAAATTCATCCTCGTCTCACAAAATACATGAAAGTGACCAGTGACCTGGGAGGAAAAATAGAGTAATCTATATAACTATATAATGTGTTTGATATAAATAAGACACGTAGTCAAGTTATAACTGTCTGAAAGGATTGTTATTGCCACTTCTATTGTGTGTTTTTTGTATGTGCATTTAAATGTTTGAAACCTAAAACATTATGTGGTTGAATACAATGAATAGTTGTGATGTGACGAGCACGTCTGTCTCAAGTTTGAAATTAAGTGGCACCGGAATCTGCATTCTGATTTGGTCCGGTACATACTGGTTATATAGGTATATCGGTATATTTGACTGGATTGCTTTCGTAGTGTAGATGTTCATGTGATTGAATAGGTTTGAACAGCCAGTAAAGACCGCATACTCTACACCTACTGACCTAAATCATAAACTTCATGGGACGCGCGTTCGGTGTGGTCTTGCAGATATCAGAGAAACAATAGAAATCAGGATGAAAGTGGACAAAAGACAGATTACAAAACCACGCATCTCCCTGGTCCACTTGTGATCCGATTGACAAATGCATCTTTATACCAGGTGCAAACAGGACCTCACAAAGATTAATTTTACTAAAAATCTTCAGGTGATCACCTGAACAAAGTCATATACATCAGGGATGGTATGAGGGTGAGTAAATAAATTGGGTGAACCATCCCTTTGATACAAAAGTGGCATCAACAGCAATATCTGCAGAAACACCAACCAGGTGGTTTCTGTCCTTGTCTGAATGCTGTAAATTTAACAAGTTACTTCATGTTCAGGGCGGCACTTACTTGACTTGCTTGTTGACAATGATGCCTACAGCATGCTGTGTAACATTATAAACGCGTCCTGTTTTGCCATGGTAGCATTTATGAGGCATGCCCTTCTGGATGGTTCCTGTGCCCTGGATAAAAATACATTTTTCTTAGAAACTGTCATAAATTGACACCAAAAAAAGTACACAATCACCTTTCTTTCAATAAAATTTACCTTGATGTCTACAATATCACCCTTTTTGTAGATGCGCATGTAGGTGGACAGAGGAATTGGGCCTGTTGTGGAATTAAAAGCAACGTCAGGTCAATTTTAGAAGCAGGTTTATATACTAAACTACAGTTAAAAAATAAAATACAGCAAGATTCAAGTGTACTCACCATGCTTGCGGAAGGGCCTGGCAAACATATACCTGGTCCCCCTCCTCTTGCCTCTGGTGTTTGTCATGATGCCTGATTACTGGGAGCAAAAGAGGCAAAAATAAAGTTAGAAAAATAAAGGGGGTCAATTCTAGAAATAAGTTGTTCTTAAACACCTTCTCATTGAACTACGCTTGACACACAACTACAATAATAAAAAAAATAAAGTCACATTTGGTCTAGTCTTTGGTCATCACTGATTGCACAATATAACGTTACATAGCATTATATAAACGCATTTATTCAAATGACGATTAACAAAATCATTAAAGAAAGTTAAATGACGACAATGAATCCATCAAGACAAGTCTTTTTGGACATTAGATTGTTGCAGCTTTAGATAATTTAAGTTTATGACCAAAAAAAAAAAAAAAACCTCACGTAAATATTTATCTATCCGCAATATTTCCACGTCTTTATTTTTTGATCAATGACTCTCACGTAGACTGTACGCGCATGGCCCACATGGAACGGACACGCTCCAGCTCGACTCTGCATTTTACTCTTTACGGCATCAAACAACGTACATGCGGACTTCATTTCGATGCCGTGCTAGGTAATGCACTTTTTGGGCGCTTTGTGATGCACTTCTGCTCAGTGAGAGCTATATAATAAAGGATTTAATATATAATTTCTGGAGCACATCTTACCCCCGGTTGCTCGCAAGATGGCGGGTACGGCGGAAAGAGAATGATGGGGTCCTGTGGCTCTTCCTTCAAAGCACGAATAGGAAGACTACTCATTTGCCTGAGTAAAAATATCAGTTTCTGAGCTGTTGCTCCACGGGCAGTGATGTCATCGCCATACAAAAACAGTTCAGGATTTACTCCTTTAAACTGCCCGCGAGGGTGAGGGTGAGGTGTGTGTGTGTGTGTGTGTGTGTGTGTGTGTGTGTGTGTGTGTGTGTGTGTGTGTGTGTGTGTGTGTGTGTGTGTGTGTGTGTGTGTGTGTGTGTGTATGTGTATATACATACTTTTTTTTCTTTCAAAGAATGTGTAGATTTATTTTATTTATTTATTTTTAAATGATAAATACATTTATTTTTATTTTATTTTAATGTAATGAATGGCATTAAAAACACCAGCAGTCGACAAGCACTCTAAGTGTATATCTTTAATTAAATAGATTTTAAATTAAAAGCGTTAACTGGGTTAAGTTCATGAAAAAAAAAATAATAAAAATAATAAATTAAAGCTCTCTGCTTAATTGAATATACTCTCAAATAAACATAACATAATGATTATAAATGTTTTATGTGTTTAATAATGCGTTTTATTTATTTTTTCTACTGTATAGTATTATTTTAGTACACTCTTTATTTTATTATAGTACACTTATTTTATTAAAATTACTGGCATGTATTATTTAATTTGAGATTTTTATATTATACTTTATTGTATTCTCTTAATGCCATGCTTTTTATTGTGTGTGTACTAATGCCGTGACTATATTAAAATTATTTGAATTATAAACTAAATGAGACGGAAGGCGCTAAGACCCCGCGAAATTCCCTCTGGCAGGAACGCAGTCTGTCCTCACGGGGACTCCTTTTCGCCTCCGCGCGGTGATTGGGTGGAAGATGGCGCTGGGCGAATGGAAATCCTAATGACAGTTTCCAAATTTGCCTCTTTTTGTACCATGGTGAGTAAATATCACTTCATTCACGGATAACTGGACATCAGTATACGCATGATATTGTAAACGGTCGCGTGCTGCATTAGTTCTGTGAATCTGACTCCTTGGGTTGCCAGTTTTCCTCTGCTGCAGTTGCGAGCTGTCTTTTTCCGTCTGTGTGCCTGCTATGAATTTTGCCTTGGGCCTAAATTATTACGGTTATTGGGTAGATACGCGAAGCGACCGTATTGTCTTTGTAACACAACGTTAAGCTTTTAAATTCGCCCGTCCTTATAGGATTTGCTGAAGGCAGCAAAGCAAAGCAGAGATCTGCTAACTGCTGAGCTGAAGTGTCATTCAGCACGGGTTATGATCGCGAGATGTGCTTAATAAGCGCGAGACAGTGACATCTAAACAATCTTCGAAATGTTATTTGTGTAATAAATGAGTACAAGCATTCAAACAATCATTGTGTTGCAAACGTGAGCATCATCATGACGACTGAAACGCGTTCAGTGTACCTGTGCTTCAGTGCTAAGCTGTTGCCAGTGCGGTCACATCGTGATTTCATGGTCCCATCCCCTCTCTGCTTCTCCGTACCCAGTATACGCATCCATATCTTATTTGCTTTATCTGCGTTTTGTTTGTTAATTCCATTTTTTCAATGGCATTTGAAGTTTTTAAATGTGAAAATGGCGGCAGTGAAATGCTAATGACTTCTAATGTAATTTTACCTCTTAAGATATGCTGTATATTTTTTCACTAGGGTTGTTTTTCTGTTCACATGTACGTGTTTTTTGGTGGTATTGCTATTTTTTTAAAACATTCATTCTTAATCGGTGGATGTTGTAATCTGACCAAAAGTGTCGCACATGCATCAAACGCCTTCTGACGTTACCATTTACCATGGTAAATATAGTTTCCAGCACAATATCACTTACTTAAATTAACCACAATAGTATCACAATAGTATCTCCTTCTAAAAATTGCACATTTTCTAGTCATTTTATTTATTTATTTGGTAACACTTTACAATAAGGTCTCATTTGTTAACATTAGTTAATGAACATGAACTAACATGAGAAATATATTTGCTACAATATTTATTTACTTTCTTAATGTTAGTTAATGTTCATTGTATGTTCATGTTAGTTTACAGTGCATTAACTAATGTTTAAAAGTACAACATTTACTTAATTTCAACATTTACTAATACAGAAATTAATATTAACTAATAAATGCTCTAGAAGTATTGTTCATGTTAACTAAAATTGTTAACTAATGAAACCTTGTTTTAAAGTGTTACCATTTATTTCTTAAGAAAGTGGTGTATAATACAAACTTACCATAGTTTTATTGTGGAATCAATAACTATGTGGTAGAAACTGTGGTTACCGTGGTCATTTTTGTATGGAATTCTCTCTCCAATGATAAGCAGGTGTAAAAGTGTTCACCTGTTCCGTTTCAGGGCGCCAATGCCTCCGCTTTGGAGAAAGAGATTGGCTCGGAGCAGTTCCCTGTCAACGAGCATTACTTCGGATTGGTCAACGTAAGCAAAGGAGTTCCCTGATGTCTACCATTGTCTCCTCAATGTTTATCGTCATGCTCTGGAATCAGTGTGTGTGTCTTGTGTGTTTTGATCCACAGTTTGGAAACACCTGCTACTGTAACTCTGTGCTCCAGGCTCTGTACTTCTGCCGGCCGTTCCGGGAGAAGATCCTCGCGTACAGGAGCCAGCCGCGCCGCAAAGAGAACCTGCTCACCTGTCTGGCCGACCTGTTCCACAGTATAGCCAACCAGAAGAGGAAAGTTGGCGTGATACCCCCGAAGAAGTTCATTACACGACTACGGAAAGAGAATGGTAAGATGAGTAGGAAGGGGTTGTAATAAAATTCAATTTAATGTTCTCAGTTACTTCTCGGGTTTCATTATGGATGCTAGTTCTAGGTAGGAAAAATTGAAGAGGTGCAGCACAATATTATACATATATATATTATATGATGTGCACGTGCACATTATCTAACAAATAAATAATCTGCAGATATCAAACCATGAATGATGAGGCATTAACTTTAAAATAGTTAACTATATGCTCTGTCATACACAAAATGGTAACAATTTACAATAAAGTCCCATTAGTTAATGTTAGTTAAAGGTAGGGTAGGCAGTTTGTTTTATTTTTTTTGTTATACTATTTAAAACTCTCTTTACATCCTGATATCACCTAAAGGATTATTAGGAACACCTGTTCAATTTCTCATTAATGCAATTATCTAATCAACCAATCACATGGCAGTTGCTTCAATGCATTTAGGGGTGTGGTCCTGGTCAAGACAATCTCCTGAACTCCAAACTGAATGTCAGAATGGGAAAGAAAGGTAATTTAAGCAATTTTGAGCATGGCATGGTTGTTGGTGCCAGACGGGCCGGACTGAGTATTTCACAATCTGCTCAGTTACTGGGATTTTCACACACAACCATTTCTAGGGTTTACAAAGAATGGTGTGAAAAGGGAAAAACATCCAGTACACGGCAGTCCTGTGGGCGAAAATGCCTTGTTGATGCTAGAGGTCAGAGGAGAATGGGCCGACTGATTCAAGCTGATAGAAAAGCAACTTTGACTGAAATAATCACTCATTACAACCGAGGTATGCAGCAAAGCATTTGTGAAGCCACAACATGCACAACCTTGAGGCGGATGGACTACAACTGCAGAAGACCCCACCGGGTACCACTCATCTCCACTACAAATAGGGAAGAAAGGCTACAATTTGCACAAGCTCACCAAAATTTGACAGTTGAAGACTGGAAAAATGTAGGCTGGTCTGATGAGTCTCGATTTCTGTTGAGACATTCAGATGGTAGAGTCAGAATTTGGCGTAAACAGAATGAGAACATGGATCCATCATGCCTTGTTACCACTGTGCAGGCTGGTGGTGGTGGTGTAATGGTGTGGGGGATGTTTTCTTGGCACAGTTTAGGCCCCTTAGTGCCAATTGGGCATCGTTTAAATGCCACGGCCTACCTGAGCATTGTTTCTGACCATGTCCATCCCTTTATGACCACCATGTACCCATTCTCTGATGGCTACTTCCAGCAGGATAATGCACCATGTCACAAAGCTCGAATCATTTCAAACTGGTTTCTTGAACATGACAATGAGTTCACTGTACTAAAATGGCCCCCACAGTCACCAGCTCTCAACCCAATAGAGCATCTTTGGGATGTGGTGGAACGGGAGCTTCATGCCCTGGATGTGCATCCCACAAATCTCCATCAACTGCAAGATGCTATCCTATCAATATGGGCCAACATTTCTAAAGAATGCTTTCAGCACCTTGTTGAATCAGTGCCACGTAGAATTAAGGCAGTTCTGAAGGCGAAAGGGGGTCAAACACAGTATTAGTGTCGTGTTCCTAATAATCCTTTAGGTGAGTGTATGTTTGTCTGTGGAAGTCTCAGGACCAAAAAAATGTTTGTCCAATCATTGCATTCGGTCCAATACGATGTCCTACCTGCCTCAATATATGTATTTCTATACCTCTGCGCACCCTACTCGCGCAGACATCACACGTCATCAGCGTGCTCTCTAAGGCTATGCAGAACTGTAGACCGACAGTCACAGAGCGCCACAAACAAACAGCAGCCGCCGCCTTTTAAAGTTCCTCCTGAACCAAAAAAGCGAGCTGCATTCACGCCATGCTGTAACTGTAATTACGAGATGGCAACCTGTGAGGTTCTACCTGGAGCTGTTCATGTCCTCAGACTCGGATTAATGCGTTTCTGTCAGAACTAGCAATGCTGGATTGAATCTGCAGCAGTCAGGTGGTACAAGTAAGAGCTCTGTAAGATGTTTATGTTCATTATTATTGTAATTAGGGATGGGATGGTGTGAAAATTTCATATCACGATTATAGTGACAAATGATCACGATTATCAATATTATCACAGCTTTGTTCAAATGAAATGAAAGTGTTCAAAAAGAACTGATGCACACAAAATATTTCAACAATTTTGAAAATCAACAAACAACAAATAAAATTGTAAATTTTTTAAGAAAGATATTCTGTGCAATTCTTTCCTTATAATGACCGTTGTCAGTAGCAACGCATTATAACACAGCGCACATCCATGTATTACAATGTATGCGCGCTTTCGTTTTTTTCAAATGGAACTTGCCACCTCGCGTCTCCGTTTTTGATTGTATTGAAAATTAAATCAGAGGACTTTACTATTAATACTACTATGATCTTGTTGTGATCATCTTGTCTGGATGATTTTGTATGCTGTACAAAATAGATTTTTAAACATTATTAAAAAAAAATCTGTATAATAAGTGCACAATGAATATACATTATTATCCCTTAAATGTCAACCATAATAGTTTTGTTTGACCTTTCGTTCATCTTTGGCTCAAAGCCACTTGCTGCAAACTTTTCTTTGTGGAAGCTTCACGTTAATTTCAATTGAGTGAGATCAAATATTTAAACTCAGATCAAAACTTCGTGTCCAATTATTTCCCAGATGGAGTTTTGGTATTGAGGTCAAATTTAACTTGGCTTGTGTTCGCTACACAACAGTGGGTGGTCATAAAGACGACTCGGCAGATTCGAAGTGTTTGCTCCTATTCCAGTGACTTTCTTCTTGCATGTTCTGCAGACAGGGTGACCATCCTCAATTAAGTTTCCCTCAGGACTTTTGTAAAAGCCAAAATATGACCACACCTCAGATTTGGTCCTTTTAGAAGGCTTTTACTGTAGCTCAAAATCTTCTAAATAAACCTTTATCTTGGTTTATCGTGAAATCGGTAATCGTCCCATCCCTAATTGTAATGTTATGTGCTTTGAGACATGAGGTAATTTAACGCTGTTTCGCTTTGTAGACTCTGGTGTGTGTGTTTTGAAGGAGTGACTTTGGAGATGCTCTTAAGGGAGGGTGGGATCTCATGCTTTCAAAGCTAACTTGCTATTGCTAGCCACTCTGAAATTGCCTTTTAATGCATCAACTAACACAAACTAACAAGAAACAATTCAATTACAAGTGTTTATTAACCTTTGTTAATGGTGGTTAATAAAAATACAACTGATTATTGTTAATTCATGTCAGCTCAGGTCCATTAAATAACATTTACAGATCCAACTTTTAATTTGAATAAGTTACTGGTAAATGTTAAATAAAAGGAACCTTATTGTAAGTGTTACCACAAAATTATAGCATCATCGCAATACCATCTATTTCATTACCATCTAAAATGACCATCTAGAATTTCATCGCAAAACCATCTATTTCAGAGTTTAAAAAAAGTATCTTGGGTCATTGATGTGCTTATAACTTATAATTATGATATTTCTGACTTGAAGTTTTGAAGACCGTAATAATCTAGATGAAGCGAGTGAAATTAGAAATGTACAGAAATTGGCCAGAAAAACACACGATTCCTTGTGCTATTTTATGAAGCATTCTTTCTCCCTGTCACCCCACAGAACTGTTTGATAACTACATGCAACAAGATGCACACGAGTTTCTCAACTACCTGCTGAACACTATAGCAGACCTGCTACAAGAAGAGCGCAAGCAAGACAAGCAGAATGGCAAACTGGCCAATGGCACACTTGACTCACAGAACAATAACAGCACCCCGCCCTCCTCCACCTGGGTTCATGAGATCTTCCAGGGCACATTGACCAATGAGACACGATGCCTCACTTGCGAGACGGTAATTGCACCTCACGTAACTTAACTCCACGTAACTCCAATAAGACAGGATCCTGATAATTCTCCTGACTGTGATTGGCTGGGCTTTTATCTAAGGTGGGTCTTTGGACTTTGCTCTTTCACAGATAAGCAGTAAAGATGAGGATTTCTTGGATTTGTCAGTGGATGTGGAACAGAACACTTCAATCACACACTGTCTCAGGTCTGACAGCACACTCAACACTTAAACCCAAAGCAAACATGAATATGCATTCATTTTAATAAGCTATTCTTTTTCTTACTGGCCCCCTTATAGAGGTTTCAGTAATACAGAGACCTTGTGCAGTGAGTATAAATATTACTGTGAGGAATGCAGAAGTAAACAGGAGGCACACAAAAGGTGAGCATGTATTAATTTCTGTCAGCTGCTTCCTGTTTTATATATATATATATATATATATATGTATGTAGTGAATATACTTCATACACATACATGATTATGTCTGTGTTTGACTCTAGAATGCGGGTTAAGAAACTTCCCATGATCCTCGCATTGCACTTGAAGAGATTTAAATACATGGAGCAGCTGCAGCGCTACACTAAGCTAAGCTACCGCGTGGTCTTCCCTCTGGAGCTCCGCCTCTTTAACACCTCTGGCGATGCCACCAATCCCGAGAGGCTTTACGACCTGGTCGCTGTGGTTGTGCATTGTGGCAGGTAAGTCAGTACAGGCAGATTTTGATGGAAACCAGGAAGCCAGAATGGACTTTCAGTCTTTTATAAATGTGTTTTTCTTCAAATGTTGATTGATTTCACAATGCTTGCTTGTGTGAACAGAATCTGTTCATGTAAGCTTTTTTAAATTTGTCCTTACTAAAAAGGAGAACTGTCTTGATTTACTTCCTTGATCTGTAGCTTATTTTTATGTATGTGTGCTTTTACAGCGGTCCAAACCGAGGACACTACATTGCAATTGTAAAGAGTCATGATTTCTGGCTACTGTTTGATGATGACATCGTAGAGGTAAGCTGCCATCCGTCATGTATAATAGCATCAGTTTTGGGTTCCCACAGTTATGGAAAACCTGTAAATATTAGGGAATTTTATAATGATGATTTTCAGGACTAAGCCAGACCTTAATTAATTAATAAATAGTAAAAAAAAAAAAATTCTAGAGTTTTCATAATGACTATATGTAATAAATACATATGTGGAAAAATACATGTTTAGACAAACTGTTACAGAGGTTTAGAAAAAAAAAAGAAATCTTTATAATAATGTTGAAAAGTATATCAAACCAAATAGATATTTTATAGTGACTGTATATATACACTGATCAGGCATAACATTATGCCCACTGACAGGTGAAGTGAATAACACTGATTATCTCTTCATCACGGCACCTGTTAGTGGATGGGATATATTAGGGTCAGGGCGACAGGGTCATGGGTGGCCAAGGCTCGTTGATGCAGGTGGGGAGTGAAGGCTGGCCCATGTGGTCCGATCAAACAGACGAGCTACTGTAGCTCAAATTGCTCAAGAAGTTAATGCTGGTTCTGATAGAAAGGTGTCAGAATACACAGTGCATCGCAGTTTGTTGTGTATGGGGCTTCATAGCCGCAGACCAGTCAGGGTGCCCATGCTGACCCGTGTCCAACAGTGGGCACGTGAGCATCAGAACTGGACCACAGAGCAATGGAAAAAAGGGGCCTGGTCTGATGAATCACGTTTTCTTTTACATCATGTGGATGTGCGTCACTTACCTGGAGAACACATGGCACCAGGATGCAGAAGGCAAGCCGGCAGAGGCAGTGTGACGCTTTGGGCAATGTTCTGCTGGGAAATCTTGGGTCCTGCCATCCATGTGGATGTTACTTTGACACGTACCACCTAACTAAGCATTGTTGCAGACCATGTACACCCTTTCATGGAAACGGTATTCCCTGGTGGCTGTGGCCTCTTTCAGCAGGATAATGCGTCCTGCCACAAAGCAAAAATGGTTCAGGAATGGTTTGAGGAGCACAACGAGTTTGAGGTGTTGACTTATCCTCCAAATTCCCCAGATCTTAATCCAATCGAGCACCTGTGGGATGAGCTGAAGAAACAAGTCCGATCCATGGAGGCCCCACCTCACAACTTACAGGACTTAAAGGATCTGATGCTAATATCTTGGTGCCAGATACCACAGCACACCTTCAGGGGTCTAGTGGAGTCCATGCCTCGATGGGTCAGGGCTGTTTTGGCAGCAAAAGTGGGACCAACACTATAATAGGAATGTTATATAATGTTATTCCTGATCTGTATAGTGCATCTGGAAAGTATTCACAGTGCTTCACTTTTTCCTCATTTTGTTCTGTTACAGCCTTATTCCAAAATTGATAAAATTCATTATTTTCCTCAAAATTCTACAAACAATACTCCATAATGACAGTGTGAAAGAAGTTTGTTTGAAATCTTTGCAGATTTATTTAAAAAAAAAAATAAATAAATAACATGTACATAAGTATTCACAGCCTTTGCTTGATACTTTGTTGAAGCAGCTTTGGCACCAATTTCAGCCTCAAGTCTTTTTGAGTATGATGCTACAAGCTTGGCACACCTATTTTTGGGCAGTTTCTCCCATTCTTCTTTGCAGGACCTCTCAAGCTCCATCAGGTTGGATGGGGAGTGTCGGTGCACAGCCATTTTCAGATCTCTCCAGAGATGTTCAATCGGGTTCAAGTCTGGGCTCTGGCTGGGCCACTCAAAGACATTCATATGCTGCATCCCAACTCGCCTACTTATACTATGACCTAAAAGTATGTACTCTTTTTGTGAAGAAAAAGTACATACTTTTGAGTATGTAGCAGAAGAGTATGCAAGCTTTGGGACATACTACTTCGTCATCTATAATGGACTCTGTCGCTTAGTTACCTGCATCCTGTCACCGTTTAAACTTCCCTGTCAATCATCGTCACAGTTAAAATCCTCCACATTCAGTTTAATTTCCTACCGTATCGGAGAGAAATGTAGTAGCACGTCGATTTGCCATTTGTGGGTCTTTAATGCAGAGACTCTCCTAATGTTTGCAGTTTAAATATAATGATGCATTTAACAGTTAACGGCCAAACGTATCATTACAAAAGTTCACAGTGCTGCTGCAGGTGGAAACATTGAATAAGTATCTTTTCATCAGGTTAAATACTGATCGCTAAGTGAATAAGTGATCACTCAAGCCCTTAATCTAAACCTCTCTACTTAACCGTTGGACTCGCACATCCGTCATGTTTGTCGTTTTTTTTTACACTTTTTATCCGCGTTTGTAGTTCTAATTGAATCCTTGTCCAACTCGCAATGGGTTGTGGGCAATATCAGCCGTTAGAGTGTGCGTCGATCCGCACTTCAAATTCTGATTGGAAATAGTAGACCATCCGGGTATCTTTGGAATACTCTTTAACATACTACAATTTGGGACATACTAATTCTATTTTCGAATACTATTTAGTATGGATAGAATGCAAATTGGGATGCAGGGATAGAGTTTTCCCGTAGCCACTCCTTTGTTATCTTGGCTGTGTGCTTAGGGTCGTTGTCCTGTTGGAAGACTTCACCCCAGTCTGAGGTCCGGAGTGGCTTCTGTACCATACAGGCCTGATTGGTGGAGAGCTGCAGAGATGGTTGTTCTTCTGGAAGGTGCTCCTCTCTCCACAGAGAAATGCTGGAGCTCTGTCAGAGTGACCATCAGGTTCTTGGTCACCTCCCTGACTAAGGCCCTTCTTCCCCGATCACTCAGTTTGGCCGGGCGGCCAGCTCTAGGAAGAGTCCTGGTGGTTCCAAACTTCTTCCATTTACGGATGATGGAGGCCAAACAAACGGTGTATTCATTATGGTGTATTATTTATAGAATTTTGAGGAAAATAATTAACTTGATCCATTTTGGAATAAGGCTGTAACATAACAAAATGTGGAAAAAGTGAAGCGCTGTGAATACTTTCCGGATGCACTGTATCTATAGTTATACTTGGCTCTAAAATATTTCATAAGCTAGAAATCGCTGTCTGGGGGTGCAATCTTTATAGACCATTTAATTTTTAAATTATTTAAATGTAATAATTTTTTTAACTATTTAATTTTAAATTATTTAAAGCTATGTGTAATAAAGTTTAATGATAATTGAAATAGTATAATCACTGTGGGGCATGGATTAGAATGCACAAAGTTCCATTAGTTGATTTTATTTGAGATGACTCAACATGTGGATCAAGGTGTTGTTAGAATAAAAAAGAACAACAATATTGACATCAATTACAAGTATGAAAAACCATCAAACACTAATACATTGCTGCAAATACAGCAAGCAGGTTTACAAAGGTTCAACATTAGATCTAAATCACCTCAAGTGACCAGTTGCAATCAATATTAATATACATACAACATTACAATAACAATATTATCCATGGATATATAGATTAAAAGTCCCCAACAAACGAGCTATACACACAATCAATCATCCTACACAAAAGCCAAAGCATTTTACTCCATTGTAAACCATTAATACATGTAGTTTGTCTATCAGAAAATACAAAGCATCAGCTTACACTTGATGCATGCACATCCACATATCATACTATACTAGTCAAGGCCATCACTGCTCTAGGCCTCAACTCCCATTCAAATGGCTTCCACCAGCCAATCTAAATCTTGATGATCGTAAAATGGCCTTCCTGCATTTGTTAAAAAAACATTTTTTCCTCCCTTTAGAAAATCGATGCCCAGGCGATTGAAGAATTCTACGGATTAACCTCTGAAATTTCCAAGAACTCTGAGTCCGGGTACATCCTGTTTTACCAGTCCAGAGACTGAGAGAGGCCCGAGAGGCGTCCCCTTACGGACACCTGTTCAGCAGGCGTGCCTGTATGCAGAACCCTGCTGCATCTCACCTGTGCAGGTTCTTTCTGCAGCGGCGCCTCACACACACCCCACCCATCCAAGCCCTCCCTCGCCAGTCTCCACGCAGCAGTAACGTTGGATGCGATGTAGTCGCAAGGCCTTTTGAACGTTGTTTGTCAGTTGTATTTACATTGTGGGAGCGTTTCATAACTCGTGTTCAGTCCTTTACTGTGGAGAGAATGTGATTAATGTAACAGACTGTATGATATGATGGGGATTTGCGTTCAACTTTCATGCTGCGACCTTTTGATTCCTGTGGCTGTGAGGAGGCTGAAGACTTGTGCATGGGGAAAGCGGGTGTGTTTATTATAATGGTGGGGAGGGTCTAAAAGCTCCAGATACGGGGCATTTCGGGTTATGTATTTCTACCTTGTACAGAGTGATATTTGTATAAATATTATGAGAATTATAATAATATTACTGATATAGCCAAAAAATGAGAATAGAACCAGAAAAGATGTATAACACTATGGTGCACTTTTGATACAGTTTTGTAGATGTTGGAAGGTTAATGTGAGGGTTTGCTTGAGACGGCCTGTTGTGAAATTATCATTTTCTGTTTTAAAGAAAAAGAAATAAAAGTGTATACACCAAGATAGGATGTATGCATGCAAGCATGTAAATACCAGCTATTACCAGCCTACTGCGATTTGATTGGACCCCTCGTACATACAACCAAGCCTTTCCCTGTGCTGATGACTCATTCGTGGGCACTGTAGCCCCTCAGTGGCCGGTCCAGATTATTGCAAGATGGAGAACTGCACAGCATCATTCCCTTTTCATAGATCTCTCTTCTGATCTCGTTCTAGCTCAAAAAGTCGTGTTGTTTTGCAATGATTTGGTCCATTTGTTATGCTTAAAATCATGCTTGATTCTTTCAAATTTGCATAAAGCATTACATACATTTATTAGCACTTAACAGCAATTCTCAAATCTGTCTCCTTTGAGGCCCATACCGAGCCTAGTTTCAGTCTGTGCATTGTCTGACTACGCAGCTTAGTCTATGAGGAGGTGTGAGCCTATCTGAAATAGCGCAGACTGAGAAAGAGGCATGGGGACGAAGGCTGCACGGGGTTAGAGAATGGAGGAGAGAGGGAAGATAGTGGGGGAAGTGGGTGACACAGATGAGCATGCTGTTAATAGCACGCGCCGAGAATAGCTCTCACAGGGGAGCAACACAATGTGCATCTTTCCAGAAAGATGCAGTCTGAATGTCAGATGCTAGATAAATGGGTCTCATCCTACAGAGACGTTACATTACCTTCTGGGTCGTTTGAAGTAGGTGCCTTTTCCATTTTGAAAAGATGATTTTTTAAAGCGAATTAAGAGTTTAAGTATTCTATCAGACAAACAATGCCTTTATAGTGTTAATCTATTGCATTTTGCCATGTCAAGCTAAATTCGAACATTGCAATACATGTGTTGGCATTCAAAAAAGTAGCAGGGTTGAGTTTTACCGCTTTAGTCAATACTAGTCTTTTGCTTAAGGTCATGACACTACAATGTGTTTAAATGAAAGTGAATTTAATGCTAATATTTCTACAAATATATAGTTTTCAATAAGTAAAATGTGCACTCCCTTACTGAAAAATATAACAAAATCTTAAGATAAAGTGATTAAAAAGAGAACACACCTAACCTTTTATGAGTTAACATCTTTTTTTTTTTTTTTTTGAGGGTTTTTCATTGTTATTATAATGGAATATATATATATATATATATATATATATATATATATATATATATATATATATATATATATATATATATATATATATATATATATAATGGAATCATAATGTTATGATGATAACAGGGTTGATGTATAACATGGGACACTTTTTTAATATAAAATATAATATTTCTATAGTACAAATAAAAGTATTTTCAAATAAAATATGTCCATCTCTATATAAGAGAATACAGGAGAATAAATTCAAAATACTGTAAAAAAAAAAAAAAAAAAAAAAATTGTCGGTTTAACTTAAAAAAAGTAAGTTAATTTTAAGTTCATTGAAATTATACATTTGAGTTAATACAATGAAGGAGATTGGTTTAATCAACAGAAACTCAAAATGTTAAATTGAAACAACATAAATTAAAGGACTAGTTCACTTTAAAATGAAAATTACTGCATGATTTGCTCACCCTCAAGCCATCCTAGGTGTATATGACTTTCTTCTTTCTGATGAACACAATCAGAGTTATATTAATAAATATCCTGACGCTTCCAAGCTTTATAATGGCAGTGAACGGGGCTCAGGAGTTTGAAGCTCAAAATGCATCCATCCATCCATCCATCCATCCATCCATCCATCCATCCATCCATCCATCCATCCATCCATCCATCCATCCATCATAAACATACTCCACAGGCTCAGGGGGGTTAATAAAGTGATGGGTTTTTGTAAGAAAAATATCCATATTTAAAACTTTATAAAGTAAAATATCTAGCTTTCAGCGAACCTCCTTCAGTATATAACTTATGAAGACAGTGTAGCGCCTCTCGCTGTTCAAAACACTTGCGCTACGTCCGACATCATACGTCGACGGCAGTTACGTTTTTTTCGTAAGATGAATACGCACATTGGTCTGGCAGAAGCTAGATTTTACATTATAACGTGTTAAATATATATATTTTTTTCTTACACAAATGCATCACTTTGCTTCAGAAGGCCTTTATTAACCCCCCGGAGCCGTGTGGAGCACTTTTATAATGGATGGATGCACTTTTTTGAGCTTTAAACTCGTGAGCCCCGATTGTGTTCATCAGAAAGAAGAAAGTCATATACACCTAGAATGGCTTGAGGGTGAGTAAATCATGGGCTAATTTTCATTTTAAAGTGAACTAATCCTTTAAGTTGATTTGACAAAAGAAAAAATGTGATAAATCAGTGGTTCCCAACCACGTTCCTGGAGGCCCACCAACAGTGCACTTTTTTCATGTCTCCTCAATCAAACACACCTGATTCAAGTCATCAGCTCATTAGTAGTGACTCCAAAATCTGATGTGGGTGTGTCAGACAAAGGAGACATGCAAAATGTGCACTGTTGGTGGGCCTCCAGGAACGTGGTTGGGAACCACTGTGATAAATCATGAAAATAATTTTTGCAGTATTCTATACATATAAGGAAACATGGTGCTGAGTACCGGCCAAAAAGGTATCCTAGCGGATAGCGAATTTAGAAAAAATAAAAATAATAATAACACAAAATTACATTTATGTACAGTCAAACCAAAAATGATTCAGACACCAGATATAATGTTTAACTAGTGTGTGCAGGACACTATAGTTCATTCAAAAATTGGGACCAAAATGATTGAGACACTTTAATCTGACCATGTTTTGCTTGCTGAAGTGTTTTTCTTTTTCTTTAATTGCTAATGTGACCTTTTACACCACAGACTGAAGCATTGCTTGGTCATTGGTTGACCTAAATTGTTATTTTCTAATTGTGCACTAAAATGGAACAGCTGACAGCTGATTGGTTGATTGAAATCCATTACATATTCTATCAGTTTTCTGACAGTATCAAGATTAATTTATGAGTTTAACTCTGAGTTCTTGTCATATTTTATTACCATTTTCTAAATTATAGCGAATAAACTGTGATAATGAGAGAAAATGTTGAAGTTGTCTAAATACATTTGGTTTGACTGTATGTGTTCACGAAAATGCCTATTACAGCACAGAGTCGCATCCTTTAGGTTTCCCAGCAGCAGATACATAGGTGACGGGACCTTCTGGTCTGAGAAGGAAAGCTCACCCCTCCCAGTGCCTCGCACAGCCGCAGTCGGTGGTGATGCTCGTGCAGACGGCGAAGAGCCGCTATTGCTGCTGGCTGTGACGATTCTCCGGTCCGGCATCACAGCATCCGATTCCTCCATCCGTCCGCGCGGCGCTGCACCTGCAAACAGCGCTGCCATTAAATACAATGGAAAGACAAGAAGGACGCAAAAACATCTAAACAGGCGCCTCTCCTCTAAAAGACAAGGTAGGAAAGCCTCCAGATGGGGAGTGAATGGAGACCGGGTGTATTTGAAATCATTCTGATGGTATTGCTTTGCATTTTACAGCACATTTTACAGAGCAAGAGCTGAAGCGTTATTAAAAAGCTAAAAGGGCTCAGGGGAAGCAATGGTTGCCTCCAGCTGCTAGAAGTGTAGATGTTCTTTGAGAGTCGATGTGATAGATAAAAGGATGCTGCTGCATGGGCGCTTTTATAAGCAGTGGAACCCGCCTTTATTTAATATCAGCACTCAATAGGACCCTCCCTTCATTTTTTGATTTCCCACCATTGTACTGTAAGGTATGATTCAAAAGTATCTCAATAATAGCCGGTTCCTTTAGCCACTTAACCACTAAGGTAAAATCTTTAATCTTAATTTGATTCTTTGTTCTGAACAAAAGAACACCATGAGTCTTAAGACACTAGCAGAGTAGTAATGCATAATTAAAGTGAACAATGGCATTTGTGATAATTATTATGGCAAATATTCTGTTATAATGGATGATCATAATCACTGTTTTTTTTTTTTTTGAATGCCTATACACTGAAAAAATGTAAATATATAAAAAGGCCTATTTATATATAAAACACTACATATAATGTTGCTGTAAAATACAGAAAATATTGACGTAAAATGTATTTATAAATATAATATTTATATAATAATATAAATATTTAAATAACTCAGTTATGTTGTTTTAAAATTACATAATTTAATAAATTGTCATGAGAAATTGCAAAATATAGTTACAAAATGTCATTCCACAATGCTTGTAACATTGGCACGGTATTTTCTTTTCTTTTTACAGTAAAGTTCTGCTAGTTCTTATGTAAATGCATTATTTAATATTCAAAAGTATAATGAAAATTCTGTCAGCATTCACTTAGCCTCATGTCATGTCATTCCAAACATGTATGACTTTCTTTCTTCTGTGGAACATAAAAGAATATATTTTAAAGAATGGTGGTAACCTTTCGGTTCCCCTCCGTTTATACACACCCCACACCCCCCAAAAAATGCAATGGAAGTCAATGGGAACCAACCTGTTTTGTTAAAAGCATTCTTTAAAACATCTATTTCTATGTTGCACAGAAGAAAGTCACACGTTTGGAAAGACATGATGGTAAGTAAATGCTGACAGATGCTGCATGTTAAAAATGAACATCCCAAAATGTGGTTTTCACAGCAATGCTATGAAAAACCAGTTCCTAAAGAAGCTTTCAGTGAACAGTTCTTAAAAGAATCATTTTTTTATTAACATTTTAATGTTAGAGAAGAACCCTTTCCCATTATAAAGAATCTTTTGTGCTGTGGAAAGGTTCCATGGATGTTAAAGGTTCTTCATTTTACCATTGATGCCAACGGTGGACTATATTACTTTTTTGTGATTAGATATAGAGGATTATATTTTGTTGTTTTGTCTTTTTTTCTTTAGACTAGCTATAATCCTCATTCTGTTTTTCTGTGTTTTGTGTCATTTTAGACGGGAGGCAGAATGAGTGAAGAGGTGTCAGTTTCTCCCAGCTGGCTGGCTCAAGAACCCACGTGGGGCAGCAGCGGTGCAGGGAGCTTAGAGAACATCACCGTCGGAACGTACCCACCCGCGGTTGTCCTGCCGGCGAGGCCACCCGCTGAGCTGTTGGTAAACCCGTGGGACATTGTGCTGTGTTCGTCCGGCAGCCTCATAGCCTGCGAGAATGCCCTGGTGGTTTTGGTCATCTGGCAGAACCCGGCTCTGCGCGCACCCATGTTTCTGCTGATCGGCAGCCTGGCCCTTGCTGACCTATTGGCCGGTTTGGGGTTAGTCCTGCACTTTACCTTCGCTTACCTGCTGCGCTCTGATTCGGCACAGCTTCTGACTGTAGGTCTGGTGGTGGCTTCCTTCTCCGCATCTGTTTTCAGCCTGCTGGCTATTACCATTGACCGCTACCTGTCGCTGTACTACGCACTCACCTATAACTCTGAGCGAACGGCTGCCTTCACATACACCATGCTTGTGCTTCTATGGGGAGTGTCGTTGTGTCTGGGTTTGCTGCCTGTTACCGGTGTGAACTGCCTGGGTCAGGAGGAAAACTGCAGCGTGGTGTGGCCTCTTACGAAAAACAACGTGGCTGTTCTGTCCGTGTCCTTCCTTCTGCTGTTCGGCCTCATGCTACAGCTCTACGTGCAGATCTGTAAAATTGTCATGCGACATGCACACCAAATCGCCCTCCAGCACCACTTTTTAGCAGCGAGCCCTCACTACGTCACAACGCGGAAAGGTGTATCCACCTTGGCAATCATTCTGGGCACATTTGCTGCTTGTTGGATGCCATTTACAGTCTACTCACTCATAGCCGATTACACATACCCACCACTCTACACATATGCCACCCTGGTGCCTGCCACCTACAACTCAGTCATCAACCCTGTAATTTACGCCTTCCGCAATCAAGAGATCCAGAAAGCGCTGTGGCTGGTGTGCTGTGGATGTATCCCTGCCAGCGTGGCCCACCGGGCACGGACCCCCAGCGACGTCTGATGTGCCTAGGGAATTGCACAGAAAGCACCAGAAAGGGCGTGCTCGTCACCGTTTATGTCTTCCCCTAATTGTTATGTGACAACCACTGCCACACAATCTTTGCCTGATCCTGATCTGACCAGCTGCCACACCCTGTCCAGGGAAAAAAGGGTGGAAACAGATGCTGTGTGGCAGGCAGATGTAAATATCTTGTACATAATATGCCTTTGCATTTTTGTGTTTGTTTTGGCTTGGCCATAGTGGCAGCCCCCTGTTGCACAGGCTTTGAGGGAGGAGGAGGAGGAGGAGGAGGAGGATGAGGGGGATGAGGGGCAGCACAAGGCGGTCCTCTTGACTGGATCCCGAAGCTCATTCATCTCGTCCTTCTGTTGCTGCATTCAAGAACGTGCGCTGAACGTTAAGTAACCACGGTGTGCTAAAAATAGACCAGGCGCTCGGTGATCCGCGCCTTGAGTCCTCCGAAGAAACCGACCTGGAGAGAGAGAGAGAGAGAGAGAGAGAGAGAGAGAGAGAGAGAGAGAGAGAGAGAGAGAGAGAGAGAGAGAGAGAGAGAGAGAGAGGGGCGCGCTTTCTTCTGTTTGATTTAAATCTCAGCCCAAGCGCGACCGAATGTAAAATGTCCTCCAAAGCAGAAAACCATGAAGAGCTAACTACAATCTCAGAATGAGAACCACTCTATAAATAACCGTACCCGTCGATGCCTTTATTTTAGTTTGCAACGGAAGTCGAACCGTCTCCGCATCCTCTTCCATAAATGCGGGATGAAAGCGACCGGGACCCGGGAGAAAGTATGTTCATCTAAACAGCCCCCTGTGAATAGAGGCTCACATCAAAGAACCGTTGATTACAAAACGTGCATTAAGTGTCTGCAAGAATAAGAGGTTTGTTTATATGCAGCGACATGGAGGATGGAACTGAATGTATTTTCTATTGATTTCCTTTTAATCTGAATTGTGCCCGCAACCCTCTGAATAGAGCACTGCTCCTTTTAATGTGTCCAAATGGTAATTACTACTGGATACGGGATAGCTTTCACACAATGGAAGCCCAAAGCATTTTGCTTAAAATTTACATGTATTTGTAAAGAATGATGATCTGGCGACAACATTGAGATAAATCAGTTAGAGGGGTATGTTGTTTGAAACATTATGAGAGAAACAATGTCATATTTCATACGCAAATATCGATTAATCGCGATTAATCACATCCAAAATAAACGTTTGTGTTTACATAATAAATGTTTGTGTACTGTGTAGGCTATAATTATTATGTATATATAAATACACGCACGTGTGTATATATTTAAGATTTTTTTATATTTGTAAAATATTTATATTTACATGTTTATATAAATTATATAAATATATATACAGTATATACATGCAAATATTTATTAAATATATACATGAATGAGTGTGTATTTATATATGCATAATTATACACAGTACACACATATACTATGTAAACACAAACTGTTATTTTGGATATGATTAATTGTGATTAATCGATTTGACAGCATTAATTCTTTATTAAGATCATTCTTTTGATTTTGGGGTGAAACATGACATGAAGTTTTCATGAGATTCATCCATGATAAATGATGTTTTATTAACAAGATTCGGGAGAAGCACGTTCAGATAATTGACACAAGTGGAGAGCACTCAGCTAATCAACAATAAGAGGTGTGTATATATATATATATATATATATATATATATATATATATATATATATATATATATAATGCAGCAGTCTTACCTCCATTCATTGACAGTTTATCAGCATCCCTCCACCACCCCTTCTCCACACTTTTAATTTTAAACCACTTACATACACGGGGGTACTCTGGGTTCGGGCCAAATTCCGAGCTCGAAGCCCTCCCCCCGGACAGCTCGCCAAATACGCATTTAAATACTCTCCATAAATTATATGTAAGTGTGAACTCGTGAAATTATATTCTGTTAAATGATGTGTCAGCCAAGCTACAGTTCCACTTTAAAATGAGCCATCATCTGATTTACAGTCAATATGATTTTTAGTGAACTGGTGAATCTCCTCAAACAGTCTACATGACAAGATTATAATGAAGAGAACAGCTGGCCTCTCAGAGCTGGCAAATGTCAGATGAGGGAGAATGTTATTATAAAAATCTATCGTACTTTCATCACAACTGAGGCTTGAGTCATGCTACTATTATGAGCTGAAGTTCACCTTTGCTTTTTACCTTATGCCCTCCAAATGCCAACCAGCCACTATCCATTTCAGTGCAGTGGCAGAATCCATCAGCGAGCAATAACTACGGACAGTGTTTCATAAAATTATAGCAATATTCTGGCAGCAATAACAGCCGTGCCCAAGCAAAACCAACACCTCAGCTAGCTGAAAAAAACATCCATGAATAACTCACCTCAAAAATACAAGTGGATTCTAAGAACGACTGACAACTGTATTTATTTCAACATCACCCGAATTATATTAGCGAATTTGGGATTTAAAAAAAAATAAATAAATAGGAACTGGACAGATGTCCCAATCCCTGCAAACATGTCCATAATCTCACTGCCTCGTGTTCTCTTGTCCAGAAGGTGGCCGTGCCCTGCCTGTGGTCATTTACGATATCTAACTATGAATGAAATCTCGCTGTACACTCAATGTGACCTACTCTGCCGTATGCATTTGCTTTTGCGAAACCTAAAGATGTTTATACGTGTGAGAAAAGTGATGTGTAAGGCGTGACTGTTGGTGCATGGCCACGCGTGTGCGTGTATGTGTGAACGCATGCATATATATGTTTGTCTCTCCAGGGACAATGATGTAGTTGGGGGTAATAATGTATATTCCCCATAGACCTGCATGGGCTAGAGTGGCTATCAGTCTTCCCATCGCGCCCTCTTTACATCGTGCCTGCGGGTCGGACACACCCTCGTGACCTTTTTTGCCTGAGTGACCTCTATACGATTTCATTGAAACAGCACATGAGCGGTAGCAAGCAGGTATGCGAGTTTTAATAGGGCTTAGCATGGAGATGATGACCAGTCTGTTGCAGGCCACATCTGACCATTGAGGAATACTTTATTTTGCTATATTCATCGAAAGTCTCTATTTTCCCCCCTCAGTCTGAATTCTTTCGGAATTCCTGAGATTTTATTTTGTAATCTGATGCGCTGTATGGCCTCTTCTGAATGTATCGATAAAGACGTTCTTATCATTGCTATGGCATTCTACCGATCAACTTGATCCTGTAAATAAGGTAAGGCATGTGACTTTAAGGCAAGATGGCATTTCTCACCTGGTGTCATAGAGCGCTGCAGTGATATGTGTGTTTGTAGGCTAACCCGGAAGTTAGCATCACCTTGGTTCCCTCGACAAAAACCCAACAGGATTTTTCCATTGTCTTTTGGATTATTGCAGAAAATGAGCTCTGTGACCAACAAAAGTTTATGATTCTTACACGTTTTGTTCATAATGATACCCTTTACTAACGAACAAAACTTGTATGTCTTTTGAAGCCTAAATTCAATTGCCAGAAAACGTAGCTAAACTTTAGACGTGTAAATGAACATCAGCACCACCCTCGCTAATACTGCGTTCACGCCATGCCGTTATTACCATAATTTCGAGATGACATCTTGTGATGCTTTATACTGGGAATTATATGTCTCTAACCCGGTCCTACTCGACCCACCCCAAGCGGGATTCGAACCAGCGTCTCCGGCATGGGAGGCGGGTGTGCTAACAAGGACGCTAAAGATCGCAGTCTCTAGCATCTGTTTTTAGGCCCTGTCCCAAATGTTACATTTCATATACACTTTCGCTCTTGTGGACTTAAAATGGCTTAGTTAAAATTGGTTTAGTCCATGAGACCGTAGGGTGTCCCATTTGTCATTTTAGGTTTCAGAAGGGTGCTCATGAGTGCCCCCTTTGCAGTTGATATCCGCACTGAAGCAAGCTCCGCAACAGACTTCTTTCCGACAGTCAAAGCGGAGTTACGTCACAAAAGTGCAGACTCATCGGAAGACTGCAAGTATTTAGAGTGCCATTTGGGACAGGGCCTTACTAGCTGGCCTCTGTTACACTTACTCCCATAAATCTCAATCCCATCCGGGTCAGGGTACCAATGTAACCAGTCCTGCTCGACCCACTCCGAGCGGGATTCAAACCGGCATCTCCGGCATGGGAGGTGGGAGTGCTAACAATCGTAGTCTCTATTGTCTGTCACTACTGTGCCTCTTGAGATCAAGGGAGTGATGTTTACCCGCACAGCTCTTAGGCCCTGTCCCAAATGGCACATGTTATATGCACTTTTGGTCTTACAATGGCTGCTATGTGCGTGTCTGTTAAGTCCATGAGACCGTAGGGTATCCCATTTGTCATTTTAGGTTTCAGAAGGGTGCTCACGAGCACCCCCTTTGCAGTCGATATGCGCCCTCGATGTACACTTTTACAGAGCCCGCACTGAAGTGAGCTCCGCAGCAGACTTCTTCCTAACAGTCAAAGTGGTGTTATGTCAAAAAAGTGCGGACTCATGGGACCGCAAGTGTTTAGGGTGCCCTTTGGGACAGGGCCTTACTAGCTGGCTTTTGTTACACTTAATCCCCTAAATCTCACTCCCATCCGGGTCTCGGCATCAATGTCCTACTCCACCCGCTCCGAGTGGGATTTAAACCGCCGTCCCCGGCATGGAAGATGGGCACTATAACAATGTCACAAAAGATTGTAGTCTTTAGTGTCTGTATCTAGTGCACCTCCTGAGATCAGGGGAGTGAGGTTTACTCGCACAACTCTTACTAGCTGGCCTTTGTTACATTCAAGCCCCTAAACCTCACTCCCATCCGGGTCACGGCACCAATGTAACCGGTCCTACTCAACCCGCTCCAAGTGGGATTCGAACCGACATCTCTCCGGCATGGGAGGCGGATGCACAAACAATGATGCTAAATATTTCAGTCTGTTGTGTCTGTCGCTAGTGCACCTCTTGAGATCAGGGGAGTGAAGTTTACCTGCACAACTCTTACAAGCTGGCCTCCTTTACACTCACCTCCCTAAACCTCACCCCCATCCAGGTCACGGCACATATAACCAGTCCTACTTGACCCGGGATTAGAAATGGCGTCTCCAGCATAGGAGGTGGGCACACTGACAATGTCACGAAAGATCGCAGTCTCTAGTGTCTGTTGCAAGTGTGCCTCTTGAGATCAAGGGAGTGAGGTTTACCCACACAGCTCTTACTAGCTGGCCTCAGTTACATATGGCAGCACTATCAACCCCTAAATAAATCTGCAAAAGTCAGGTAGTACAGCGGTCTCATGGGACAAGTAGGAGCTCAAAGAAATTTCCCAGCATACAAATTGGAATTAAGAGCTTTACAAGGACGTGAAAGCTTTACAAGTTGAAATCTCGTTATTATGAGAATTATGACATGGCATGACTTGGCATTAAGTGCCTTTATTTAAAAAGCATTTTTACATTTGAGTTAGAATAGTTCACAAGAGCATGATTATAAACAGTGAGGCTGTGAAAGTGACTAGTTGAGATTTCCTGTTGGCATGATGACGTTTAAAGTCCCCGAAAATCTCTGTAGTCCCATTTAGCCACTTGTTAGCCTTTTTCAAAACAAGTAAAAGCTTTAAAAAAATCACAATGTATTACTGAGCTTGTGTTAATCACAGACCTTATATCAGGCATTTAATCAAAAACCCATTGATTTCAGGATAATGTAAGCGGAGGCACTAAAATGCTAACTTGTTTCCAGGCCTACAAAAATACATCAGCCCTGCTGCACTCTATTCTGCAAAAGTTAACCTTGGGCTGCATTCCAGTGTCTCCTGTTGCCTGGGCATGCTTGTCTACAGCGGATTGAGAGGGTTAATGCCAGATGCAAGTGACCGGGAGATTATCGCGGTGGCTTTTGGGGGTTAGTTCTCTGACTAAAACATCATATCTCCGTCTGTTTTTGAAAAGAGCTTTGTAAAATTATGTTATCATGCTTTGTGCCTGGTCTCTGATGGACTTTCCACATGCAGATGGACGTTTGCCTATTGAATCCATGATTTAAACAGACTTGTATCCAACTGTAGATGACTATGCTCTGTGATCCAATGTAAGAGCTTGAAAATGTCAAAGCAAAGGGTGAAAAAGGGCTCGGATGGGAGTCTGTCTCCTGTTCTGGTTTATTTGAAGAGCATAGAAGAGGAAATCACCTCTGATTTGGTGTCTTGTGAGGAATCTTTCTACATTTAAAGTAGGACTCGGTCTGTACTTTATTTAGATACTAGAATCGAAATCTTGAACAATCCGAGGAGCAGTCAGGTGCATCGGTTTCAGCATCTTGTGTACACGTATGCGTAGTTTTAACTGTGAAATGCACTTTATTTTTTTGATGAGAAAAGGCACAACAAATTACTTATCTGCAAAACAATATTATAAGAATTATAATCAACATGCACTAATTAACATTGTAAAACATTGTGTTAATGTGTTGTATATTTTTCCAAAGTGTTGGTTGTATACTTTTATTGCTTTGGTTAGTTTAATGAACTGAGAGATCTTGTTAATTTTGTATTAAAAAGAATGTGCTGTGCATTAAAAATATCCTCGCCTGGGTTTGTTCACACTCGCACATCAATTGGCCGAGTGCCTCAAATCCACTGTTGCCATGGCAATCCCAGTCTCAGCTGTACTGTTTCCATAGAGACATGAGGCTCGGAATCAAAACTGTCCTGTTTCCATGACAAAGGCACTGAGGGGCAGGAACGGAGAGCGATTTAACGTGATTCGACTGATTTTTTTATTGTCGTAAGACAACCGGCGCACACATGCACAAAGACACCAGACATTACAGAGAAAACACATTTCAGGTAGTTTAATAAAACACCTCGGGCCAGTTCACACAAATATAATTACTGACCTCAATGTTTCTCAACATACATAGAAACTTTCATGCAGAAACGTCTGTTTTTGATGACCTCAACATGCTTTTTTATCTTTAGTTCCAGTTACTATTACTACATACAGTATGTTCATATCATTTATTAACAAGTGTTGCGTTAGAAAGCATTAGAAAAAAATGGCAAAAAGCATCATACGTGGTAGCTCAGGGAAAAGACTGACTATCTTAGTATTCCATAATACAGACGGCCTATCACGCCTTTATTTAAATGCATACAGTACAAGATTATTTTGTGTATGGGAAATGCAATGTTATTGTCCGCAGGTAAATTACTGAATAAGTGTCTGTGAATTTTGTGCATTAGTATTGTTTTAGTCAGACCAATCATTGTCCTCCAGCTCAGATTCGTCCTCAGAGTCACTGTATTCCACAGCGATGCGGCGAGACAAGATCGTGGCGACATCATTGCCCACCGGTTCTCGTTTTGCCTGCTGTTCCTGCTGCTCTTGAACCTTTTTCAGCTGGATACCTGCAGTACAAACAAACACACACAAACATCAACAACTCAACTCATTCATTTTCAATGAGAGATGAACAACAGTGGGCGTTTGTGATGAAATGTGGGTGTGTCCGGCAACTTTAAGTTTAACTTTCTGCAAATGAGCGAAGAAGTGAAGTCAGTGGAGCTCACATGATCCATCTCCTGTGAGATACTGTAGTCGAGTGTAGGCGAGACGGAGAAGTTAATGTTACAGGGAGCAATTTCATTGTTCTATATGATTTGTCTCTGCCCACATTCAGGGATATAATAAGAAATGGATCTGTGGAAAACATAAATTGTCAGGAGTTTTGATTCATGCTTTGACTGTTCGTCTTGTTCGTGATATGATGTATTATGAACTGCTGCAATTTATATAAAAAACTATTTACATTCATTGCCGTTAACAAGTTCAGTCAATTCAGTCAGTCAGTCAATTTTTTTGTTAAAGAAATGAATACTTTCATTCAGCAAGGAGGACGCAATAAAATGGTCAAAAGTCACAATTTATAATGTTACAAAAGATTCTTAGAAAACTCTCCATTCATCAAATAATACTGAAAAAAAGTATCATGATTGCCATAAAAGATAAGAAATGTTTCTTGAGCAGCAAATCAACATATTAGAATGATTTCTGAAGGATCATGTGACACTGAAGACTGGATGAGTAATGATGCTGAAAATTCACAGGAATAAATTATATTTTAAAATATATTAAAAACAGTTATTGTAAATTGTAATAATATTTGGTAATATTACTATATTTTTGATCAAATAAATGCAGCTTTGGTGAGACTTTAAAAAACCGAAACATAAAAAAAAATGTAAATCTTACCAACCCCAAACTTTTGATGATATGACTCCACTGATAATTATTTTTATAATGGTAAAGCTTATAAATCAACCCATGATCAAAAACAAGATGTTTATGTACAGTATAACAAGTGTGAAATGTTTATATTCATAACATAAACACACTTCATACCCATTCTTATAGCTGCGAGCAGGTCGCTGCGAGCATCGTTCGTGGGTTGGGCCTCATTAGGCACAGAGGGCCGTTTGGGAGTGATGGATTGGGCTCCACTGCCTGGAGGGGGTGGGGCTACTGGTGGAGGAGGGGCAGCCATTGGCACAGAGGTAGGTGGAATGGGTGGGGCATAACCAGCAACTGCTCCCATTGGTCCTAGATGGCCTGGAGGCGGGACCGGTCCCATGGGTGGCATAGCAAAAGCAGTTTGTGCTGATGGGATAACAGCAGGTGGTGGAGGCGGCGGCCCAGAATTCATGTAATCCACACTGTCGAGAGAAGAAGAGGGAAAGAAAACTAAATCATGCTTTTTCACCTCATTCAACATAAACTGAAGCTATATAAATTCAAAAGTAAAAAGTATAACTGTATAGTAAAACCATGAATGCATGTCACAAATTTGTTGATCATTAGGTGGCAGTATTTGTAAATACCCACTGTGGCATTTACAATATAGACCAGGGTTTTTCAAACATTCTGATGCCAAAGATGACCCAATCTACTGATCCCTTTGCAGAAAGATCCCTTTCCTAACATATAGGCTGAGTCCGAATGCACATACTCTCTTGAGTAGGTACTAATGTTGAATAAGTAATTACTTCAAGACCGCTAAAAAAAGTACATTCTATGCAATATGAATGTGTGTAGTATTAATATAATCTGAACGTACTACACTCGCCAGTGTCAGTTGTGTTGCTTCCTGCTATTCATAAATCCTCTCCCGTGATATTAAATGTTAAATTTAGTATTAATGTTAAAGTATTACTAAAAATATTTACAGCTGACAACATTTTTTTGATTTATATATATATATATATATATATATATATATATATATATATATATATATATATATATATATATATATATATATATAACACATTAAATTAAAATATATATTATTTATATTATATATACATATTTAACAACCAATTTTATTTCACTAATAAGTTTTTTAATTTTATAGCATATATTTTAATATTTCATATTATTCTGGATAGTTAGTTTGTAATAATATTAAGTAATATAATAATTATATTAAGTAATATTATCAAATATGGTAAATGTAAAAAAACAAGTTAAACAAATGTCATTAATATCTTAAGTTCACAAAAAAAATGTTTGTTTATAACTAATTGATTAATCTTAAAAAAAAAAAAAAAAAAAAGACAAACCTGTAGTCGGCAGGTGGGAGGGTCATAGAGCCGTTAATTGTGCTTGATGCTGGTGGAGGGGGCGGAGCCTGGTGCGGGCGACCCAGTGTGCCAGAACGGTATGCCATAGGCCCACTCCGGTAATCCTGGTCCATGGTCATTTGGGTATGAGCTGACAGGGCCGCCATGCTGGGCGGAGGCCCAGAGTAAGTGTGGGCGTGGCCAGCGTGGTTAGCCATGGAGAGATAACCGTGATCTGCATGATCTCCATGAGACCTGCATGAATTATGAATTAGATTAAATGAAAGTAAATGAGAGTTTATATATGTGCACTTAAGTGCATGTAGCCCATGTTACCTGTGCTCCGGGGACATGATGCCCTCCGTGGAGCCTCCTCTGTGCACAGTGTGGGAATGTCGATGGTCAGGTCTCAGTTCCTTATCGAAGGCCATCATGTTCCATTCCTGCCTGCGGTTTCGAGCTTTTCGCACCTTTTTCACCTCCCTCTGCAGTGTGCCGTCCACACACCGTCTCTGCTCCTGTCACAAAGTATCAAAGAGATGTTTAATTATCACATATTTCCTCATGAACAAGAATTATACTAGGTTTCCAGTGAAATGCTGCCTAATGGGACACTATCACAGCCAGTAAGAACATATTTGATGTTTAATATACATTTATGTATTTAGTGGGAAGTTTGGCAAATTATATTTCACTGTACACTACAAGTACAGTTTAAAAATACAGTAAAAACAGTAACATTTTGAAATATTATTACAATTTAAAATAACTATTTTCTATTTGAATAGATTTTAAAATGTAATTTATTCCTGTGATGACAGCTGAATTTTCAGAAATTAGTCTAATGTGCTGATTTGCTGCTCAAGAAACATTTCTCACAGTTCTATGACATGAAATACTTATAACGTCACTTTGACCAAATTAATGCGTTTTTGCTAATTAAAAGTATTAATTTCTTTAATAAATATATTACTGGCCCCAAACCCAAGAAAGAGGGAAAAGAGAGGAAGAAAAGGGTGTTCAACCTTCTGTCGTCTCTTTTCTTTCCTCTTGTCTTCTGTGTCCTGTAGCATCTTCTCCTTCCACAGGTCAAAGAAGTAGGAGGGGTCAGTGTAGAACTTCAGTCCTTCTTTATCATCATCTCTATGGCAACAAAAACAAAAAACATTTCATTTTCATGATTGATTTTGGTTATCCGAAGCTATTTAAAATAATTTCTCTTAATTAATCTCTCAGTATAACAGTGGTTGAGTGGTATATTTGGCTCTGAATGTTTATGTAACCATTCCCATTCAGAATGCCAGTTGCTGGATTGCTTTTATGGACCTCTTCAGAGGAGAAAAGGATTTTAAAAGCATCTTGATGCATCATTTTTGACTGGCTGCTTTTGGAAAAGTGCTATTAATTGGCCATTAATCATTTATGCAAAATCGCCAAAAACTTTTGTTAACAGCATTCAGCAGAACAGACAGAAAAAGATGAGTCAGAGAGCAGCCACTGTCCCTTGAAACATTCCCTCCACACATTCTGCATTAGATCTATTTAAGTATTCATGAGTGGCCCATATTCTCTACCTTAAGAGCTAGCGTTCACATGAACTACATCTGCCAGCTTTAAGTATTCATAACTGCTCTATATTCCTTAATCAGACTTCTGACTGACAGAAGGCAGATTAAAGGATACATTCACCATCTTCTTATAACTTTGGTGACATTGTTTTATAAGTACCACTTCTAATACATATTAATGTTTTGGGAAAGAATTAATACATTATTTATTTCAGGTATATTCAATGGTATTCTCGGACCAGTCTAATCTGTTGAGGCAGTATATGTTTTAGGCAAGATCAGGTTTAAGGGATTATACACTATATTGGCAAAAGTTTTGGGATGCCTGCCTTTACATGTGCATGAAATTCAATGACATCCCATTCTTAATCTGTAGGGTTTAATATGAAGTTGTCCCACCCTTTTCAGCTGTAACAGCTTCAACTCTTCTGGGAAGGCTTTCCACAAGGTTTAGGAGTGTGTTTATGGGATTTTTTGACAATTCTTCTAAAGCGCATTTGTGAGGTCAGGCACTGATGTTGGACGAGAAGGCATGGCTTGCAGTCTCCACTCTAATTCATCCCAAAGGTGTTCTATCGGGTTGAGGTCAGGACAGGCCAGTCAAGTTCCTTCACAACAAACTTGCTCATCCATGTCTTTATGGACCTTGCTGTCCAACCTGTCATGTTGGAACAGGAAGGGTCCATCACCAAACTGTTCCCACAAAGATGGGGGCATGAAATTGTCCAAAATGTCTTGGTCTGCTGAAGCATACCAAAAAACAACCCCACACCATAATCCCCCCTCCACCAAACATTACACTTGGCACAATGCAGTCAGGCAAGTACCGTTCTCCTGGCAACTGGCAAACCCAGACTTGTCCATCAGATTGCCAGACAGAGAAGCGTGATTCATCACTCCAGAAAACACGCCTCCCCTGCTCTAGAGTCCAGTGGCGGCGTTCTTTAAACCACTGCATCTGACGCTTTGCATTGCACTTGGTGATGTAAGGCTTGGATGCAGCTGCTCGGCCATGAAAACCCATTCCATGGAGCCCTCTATGCACTGTTCTTGAGCTAATCTGAAGGTCACACAAAGTTTGGAGGTCTATAGCTATTGACTCTGCAGAAAGTTGGCGACTTCTGTGCACTGTGTGCCTCAGCATGCGCTGACCTGCTCTGTGATTTTACGTGGCCTATCACAGTTGCTGTTCCCAATTGCTTCCACTTTGTTATAATACCACTGACTTTTTGCACAGGTGGCAACCTATTACGGTACCACGCTTGAATTCACTGAGCTCCTGAGAGCGACCCATTCTTTCACAAATGTTTGTAGAAGCATGACTAGGTGCTTGAGTTTATACATCTGTGGCAATGGAAGTGATTGGAACACCTGAATTCAATGATTTTGTGGGGTGTCTCAATACTTTTGGCAATATAGTGTATGTACAGTAAATTAAATGCTGTTTCAGAGCTGATTTTCTTATTTGCATAACACTTGTTATAAGCTTTAGTTATAATTAATAAAGATAAATGAATAATAAAATGTATTATACATGTATTATAATTGTATTATTATTATTATTATTATTAGTAAATTGATAAAATGATTGAAAATGGTTAAAATTGTTAGTCAATGAAATTAAATGAATTAAAAAAATTCTATTAATGTAAGTCAGTGGGAGATTTATAAGATTAAGCTTAAATTAAATTAATAAAGAGATGTTAATAAATGTTAATAAAAATAATACATTAAAATAATACATTAAAATGGTTACAAAATTATACATACATACATACATACATACATACATACATACATACATACATTTATACAATACATTTAAAAAAATACACCAAAGACAGACATTATTTAGTATTATTTTAGAGTAGAGTTTGAATGTATGGAAAAACAGTTTAGTATTTAGTATATGTTTATTAAGTATTCCTCATGTGTGTTTTTAGTGTGAAAGTTTTATGTGTTTTACTATGTGGGGACATTTGGTCCTCAAAATCTGACCCAAACATGCATTGACACATACCTGTAGGGTGAGAGAATATTAAGAGGAGGTGGTTTATCACTCAAATTGTACATCTCTGTCACCGGGATCGGTACGCTGCTCTTGGACACCACCTTCTGGTCCTGTACAGTAGAGCTTTTAAAAGCCTTCCTCATGTTTATGTCCTGAAGAGAGACTGCACAGGGTGAAGGAGAGAAACAGAGATTGATTACACCTGCACTCCAGAGTGTGTAAAGTAAACTCCAGTATTGATCTTTTAATTGAAAAAAGAGATGTGAGGACATTGTCTGGGTAAAAGAGATGTGGGGTGCGCAACATTTTTGCATTATTTATTTTGTTGATTTTCGGTTTGGAGGAATACAGTGGTATTGATCTCACACTGGAGCCATGTAACCTCAGAGATTTGTTTTAGGACAAATTGAGATGCCGATGGCCGCCGTGTGTTGAGGGATGACCCTGAGCCCTTGTTTCCCAGAAGCAGACTCACCCTCCTCAACTGTGGAGTCCAGCTGGGTGACCTTGACGGCAAGTCGGTCAATCCGATCCTGCAGAGAGTTCGCCCGCAAATAGAACATGTTTGCCTCATTGAAGAGCTCTCCAAATATGTCTTCAGCATGTTTACCTTTGAAATAAGAGGACAATAGCAATAGGATATATATATATATATATATATATATATATATATATATATATATATATATATATATATATCTCACACTCTTCATTGACACAGTTGTCTCCATGGTAAACAAGTACACTAACTTTCAACAAAACTTGTGTAGGGGCAAAATTGTTTGTTGTGGTGTAAATGACACCACAAATGCCACAGTTATAATTTGTGTAAAAATGTATATAAATAATTTCCACACAATATATTATTATAATAATATTTTTATATGATCAGTTTTAAAAATGTAACAATTCATATATCTATAATGTTTTCTTATATTTAATGAAAAAAAGTAAAAAATAAATTTACCATGGTAATAAGTTTCAAAAACTTTAACTAATAATAATTTAATAACTTTAATTAATAATAAATTGAACACTTATTTAATATAAAAATGTATATATAAACTAAATTATTAACTATAGCATTTTCAGTATTTAAAATATGAATTTTCACGTGCATAACATACAGCACATTAAGGACAGAAACTATAAATGAGCTACGTTTATGGTATCATGGTAGCTACATTTATATCTATGGCTGTTCAAGAAAACAAGGTGGAGAAATGTTTAAAAAGAAAAACAAATAATACACTTAATTTTTAACACTTCAACTGAGGCTATTAATAACTGCTGTGTTAAACAAAAGCACACAGGAAAATATTTACAGGAAGGAAGAGTGTCTGTTCCTTACAAATTCCTGGCCTATGTGCCAGTGCAAACACATACATATATAGTATATACCACAGATCACTCACTTACACTCCCTACAACAGTACTACACCCACCAACACATGAAAAGCATGTTTCCAGACATGCACACTATTTTCGTCACACGCACACAGCGTCTAAAGCTTTCCCTTCAGTCCAGTGGGCTGTCATTTATATTTAATCCACACAGCTGCTACTGAAAGGCCGTCTCCTTCTACAGGCATCCACTAAACAACGCTAGCAGAGGCACAGTAAAGACACTTCAGGGGATTTCAGGGGTCAGCTGGGGAGTTATGGAACAGGTGGATGGAAAAAAAGAACAGGGGATGGATGGATGGATGGATGGATGGGCAAATCAGTAGCTAGATACACAGAGAGAGACTTGCCGATTCAGAGGACATGTTTTCAAGATAATGGTCTTACATAATACAGTCAGAGAGTCCCATGAGTCAAGAGGAATTATTATTAAGAAGCTTCTCTCTAGCATCGTGAGCTGAAGATACCACTGGACCACTAAATTATAGACCACATAGAATGGAAATACAAACAAAATGCCTAATATAAATAAGAAATGGAACTTTTAGAGTACTGTAATGGCATGTATAGTAAAAGTGTAAAACTTGTCACTGTGATAGTTATGAGTGGTTGCTACAACTTGCTAGGGTGTTTCTTATTCTTGGGGGTTGGGGCATATTTCATGGCATACCGTTCAAAAGTTTAGGGTCAGTGAGATTTTTTTATTTATTTTTTTAAATATTTTTATTCAGCAAGGATACATTAAATGTATTTTTACAAAATCCATGATGACTTGCACAAGTGCACAAGTGTTTGTAGTACATAAACTAATAATAAAATTGTCATTAGAAAAATATAGGGAAATATATTACAGAATACAAATTATTAGTTATTATTCAGCACTGTATTTGATTTCTTAGTAAATTAAAAGAAAGAGATAAGGAAAAATAAAACCTGTCAATTAGACAAAGGTCAGAAAAAAAATGGTGTTACACTTGACATTTCCGTCTGCCTCACTTCTGAAATGATGGCTACGCCCTGGTCCTTAGTAATTCTAATTAGCTTAATTCAACAATAATAGTAGCTAAAGCGAAGCCCCTAATTAGCCAGGTAAACAGAAAGGAAGGAGGTAACTTACTGAGACTGCTGAGTTGACGTATGATGGCAGAGAGCGTGTTGTTCATCACACACTCCAGCTCGCTGCCGATGCCCTCTGGTAACACCCCGCGGCACAGGTGCCTGGGCTCAATGTTTCTCTTCACCAGTGGCATTACTGACCCTTATACAGCCGCAACACACTCTACCTGCCCAGACAAAACACAAACACTGTATTTAAGATCACACACATATGCATAGACTACAGCTGAAGCGTGAAGGCAAGGTCCATCTATCATGTTTACTCAGTTTTCAACTGTATTTGGATGAAGCCCATATTATATAACAAACACCCACACATTGAGAGAGAGAGTGAATGTTCAAATGAAACTGGGACAGTTGGAGATCAAGAAAAGGGAACTGAGTTACTCAGATTTTGGTTAACCCTCTTACACTGGTCAAAACCTACACTGACTTCTGACTCTGAAATCACACTCCTTACATTCAGCACAAATGAAGCTCAATCCATCCCAACACAAACAGAAACACAGACTATAACTCCCTCCACAAGCGGCCTAGTACGCAGGATTACAAAGCATTAAGAAAAGAAGATAGTCAAAGTAATCCTGTTCATCATCCGAGCTGCCCAGCTGTAGATCAAAGGACAAGAGATGCAAACTGACCATTTGTTTCCCAAGGAAACAGATGATATTCTCACTTCTAATCATTAGTCTACAGAATTCAAGGTATATTAACTGGTTTGTGTGCTGATGTGTGAAAATCAGGAAACACATCAATATTATTTATATCGCCTTACATTTTACCCAATACTTTTATCCAGCAAGGACACATCAAAATGACAGTTAAGACATTTATAATGTTACAAAACTTTTCTGTAAAAAATAAACATTATATATTTTTTAAGAATCCTGAAAAATAAAAATCACAATTTCCACAAAAAACAAGCAGCACAATAATAAGAAATGTTTCTTGAGCAACAAATCAGTATTTATAATGATTTCACACATATATAGAGTGTGTAGGGCAATAGAAAGTGTATTAACTCAATCATCGTGCATCACAGCGTGGTATGGGAACAGCACCAGACACGACTGCAAAGCCCTGCAAAGAGTCGTGCGCTTATCCGAGCGCATCTCAGGGTCAGCTCTCCCGTCTCTGCAGGACGTCTACACCAAACGCTGCAAAGGCAGAGCTACTAAGATCATCAAGGACTCTAATCACCCTGCAAACCCTCATTTCACGCTGCTGCCATCTGGTAAGCGCTTCCGTAGCCTGATGGCCAAAACTGAGACTCAGGAGGAGCTTCTTCCCCCAGGCCATCAGACTCCTGAACTCTTCTTTATTTTTTTAAGTCTGAACACTTCTTTATTTTTTATCTACTTGATTTATTTATATTCTACATATATATATATATATATATATATATATATATATATATATATATATATATATATATTATATATTTTAGTACTTTTTTATTCTATTTCTATTATAATTTCCTCCTTGTGTTTTTTAACTGTGAATTTGCACTGTCCATGGAGCGGACCTGTTTACATTTCACTGCCGGTTGTATATTCTGTATATAACTGCGTATGTGACAAATAAAACTCTTGAATCTTGAATTTCTGAAGTTTGGAAGACTGGGGTAATGATGCTGAAAATTCAGCTTTGATCACAGGAATAAATTACATTTTAAAATATATTACAAACCCGATTCCATAAAAGTTGGGACACTGTACAAATTGTGAATAAAAACAGAATGCAATGATGTGGAAGTTTCAAATTTCAATATTTTATTCAGAATACAACATAGATGACATATCAAATGTTTAAACTGAGAAAATGTATCATTTTAAGGGAAAAATAAGTTGATTTTAAATTTCATGGCATCAACACATCTCAAAAAAGTTGGGTCAAGGCCATGTTTCCCACTGTGTGGCGTCCCCTCTTCTTTTTATAACAGTCTGCAAACGTCTGGGAACTGAGGAGACAAGTTGCTCAAGTTTAGGAATAGGAATGTTGTCCCATTCTTGTCTCATACAGGCTTCTAGTTGCTCAACTGCCTTAGGTCTTCTTTGTCGCATCTTCCTCTTTATGATGCGCCAAATGTTTTCTATGGGTGAAAGATCTGGACTGCAGGCTGGCCATTTCTGTACCCGGATCCTCCTTCTACGCAGCCATGATGTTGTAATTGATGCAGTATGTGGTCTGGCATTGTCATGTTGGAAAATGCAAGGTCTTCCCTGAAAGAGACGACGTCTGGATGGGAGCATATGTTGTTCTAGAACTTGGATATACCTTTCAGCATTGATGGTGCCTTTCCAGATGTGTAAGCTGGCCATGCCACACGCACTCATGCAACCCCATACCATCAGAGATGCAGGCTTCTGAACTGAGCGCTGAGAACAACTTGGGTTGTCCTTGTCCTCTTTAGTCCGGATGACATGGTGTCCCAGTTTTCCAAAAAGAACTTAAAATTTTGATTGGTCTGACCACAGAACAGTTTTCCACTTTGCCACAGTCCATTTTAAACTCCTGCGCTTCTGGATCATGTTTAGATATGGCTTCTTTTTTGACCTATAGAGTTTTAGCCAGCAACGGCGAATGGCACGGTGGATTGTGTTCACCGACAATGTTTTCTGGAAGTATTCCTGAGCCCATGTTGTGATTTCCATTACAGTAGCATTCCTGTATGTGACGCAGTGCCGTCTAAGGGCCCGAAGATCACAGGCATCCAGTATGGTTTTCCGGCCTTGACCCTTACGCACAGAGATTGTTCCAGATTCTCTGAATCTTTGGATGATATTATGCACTGTAGATGATGATAACTTCAAACTCTTTGCAATTTTTCTCTGAGAAACTCCTTTCTGACATTGCTCCACTATTTTTGGCCGCAGCATTGGGGGAATTGGTGATCCTCTGCCCATCTTGACTTTTGAGAGACACTGCCACTCTGAGAGGCTCTTTTTATACCCAATCATGTTGCCAATTGACCTAATAAGTTGCAAATTGGTCTTCCAGCTGTTCCTTATATGTACATTTAACTTTTCCGGCCTCTTATTGCTACCTGTCCCAACTGTTTTGGAATGTGTAGCTCTCATGAAATCCAAAATGAGCCAATATTTGGCATGACATTTCAAAATGTCTCACTTTCAACACGTGAATAAAATATAAGTTTATGGGATTTGTAAATTATTGCATTCTTTTTTATTCACAATTTGTACAGTGTCCCAACTTTTTTGGAATCGGGTTTGTAAAATAGAAAGCATTTAATTTAAACTGAAATAATATATTTTTTTTTACAATATTACTGTTTTTACTGTATTTCTGATCAAATAAATGCAGCATTTGTGAGCATTTAAGACTTAAAAATATTGAATGCAATTAATATAATATAATATATATATAATATAATATAATATAATATAATATAATATAATATAATATAACATAATTGCTTCCTTATAGATTTATTTCCTATTAATTATTTATTCTTCTTATTTATAATTTTTTCCCATATTGTCTCTCCACTGTCTGGACACCTTTACTTCTTCACTTCATAAAACATATGTACAAATAATAATAATAATAATACATAATAATAATAATATAATAATATATAATAATAATATATAATAATATATATATATATATATATATATATATATATATATATATATATATATATATATATATATATATATATATAAATAATTGCAAAAACAGAACCATAATACTATGACTGATGCAAAATATTGCTTGCCATACAAAACAGACAAATCATATTATATACTATTATATTTTATGCGCAACACTAAAATAACACTAAAGATATGTCTATATGTTTCTCCTCACTCACATAAGTAGCCTAAATTAGCCATGTCATCTGGTTCAACTGGACGCCATGACAGAATGATACCATCTGTGAAAGAATAACCCCCACATTGATTGGCCAGCTGAGCGGCCATCTGCTGTGTGATTGGCTAAGGGGGGTTGAAAGTCAGAGATTAGGGACAAGAACAAAGGGATGGTGGGACAACATCTCAGAGGTCATCTTATCTGCCCGTTTGCCTGCTTCCTGTTTTCCAGCTCCACACCCAACTCTCCACTTCCTGTTCCTCTCTGTGTCACATCTCGGACTTCCTGTCGTCCCAAACAGCCAGAACAATGATTCAGTTGGGGTGTGAAGAAAGTTTCACTCACACACAATCACAACACTTAAATAACTGCCATGCAACCGCTAACTTCCTCCTGTATCCCACTTGTACAATATAAACATAACTATGAATACAGCTTGTGACAACACCCTGAAACCAGGCCCAGATGGAATCCATTGACTTTTCACCTTTTCTACACCGATTTTGTAGGAAAATATGCGGAATTCCATAATAGGTTGGGTGAAATATATTAAATGGAGCTAAAAGGCAGCCTAAAAGCATTATTAAATTGGCCAAAACAAATATACATGCAACATTATGAATGACAGAATTGGAGAATTATATATATATATATATATATATATATATATATATATATATATATATATATATATATATTGCAGATGCCACAATTATGTAATCGTTTAAAGGCACAATTATATAAAAAAGCACACATTACTCTGTGTGCTTAGGATGTTTTTTCTTTCTACAGCTTATCTTAAAGGATTAGTTCACTTCAAAATGAACATTTCCTGTTAATTTACTCACTCCCATCTCATCCAAGATGTTCATGTCTTTTTCCTTCAGTCAAAAATAAATTAAGTTTTTTAAGGAAAACATTCCAGGATATTATTATATCCATATAATGCATAAATTGCAACCAATGGGTTGAAGGTCCAAATCAATGCAGTTTCAAAGGGCTTTGAAGGGCTTCAGAGGGCTCTGCACGATCCCATCTGAGGAATAGGTCTTATCTAGTGACCAATCGGTCATTTTCAAGAAAAAAGAAAAATTAATATACTTTTTAACCACGAATGCTCGACTTCAGTGTTGATCTTCTTCACGACATATGACGGCATCACGTTGGAAAGGTCACGGCTGTGACGTAGGTCGAAATACCGACCCAGTGCCGAAAAACACCATCTCATGGTGGAAGAATAACAACATCAAAGTCGAGCATTTGTGGTTAAAAAGTATATACTTTTTTTTTCTTGAAAATGGCCAATCGTTTTGCTAGATAAGACCCTATTCCTCAGCTGGGATCATGCAGAGCCCTTTGAAGAAAAACTGCACTGATTTGGACCTGCAACCCGTTGGTTGCAATTGAAATACATTTATGGAGAAATATAATTTCCTCAAAAAACATCATTTCTTTTCGACTGAAAAAAGAAAGACATGAACATCTTGGATGACATGGGGGTGAGTAAATTAACAGGAAATTTTCATTTTGAAGTGAACTAATCTTTAACCCTTAACTAATTGACTTAACTAACTGAACTAATCCTTTCCCACATTGTTATAATTTTAGTTTTAGTATAACATTATAATACCATGCATACTGTTGTATATTTGACATTTGAGTCTTAATGCTATAGAAAAGCATTAAAAGTTTTTCAGGAAGTGTGTTTTCAGCTTATTTTTATATAACAATATGGCAAGCGGTAACTTGGCATAAAGCTATTCAAAACATCATTCAATGTAAATTATGATAACCGTAATTAATAATAGCAATTACAAGGGAATAATCGACAATTCTGATTGTTTGGTCATAATCGTGTAGCCCTTTTAAAATGTGTTAAATGCAAGCAAAAGCATTTTTAAACTTCCAAAACATTTAACAAATCTAAATGCAGCATAAATCCTTAAAATTGGTTTATGCGGTATATGTGAAATTACATAAATTGGATTTATATATGGTAAAATGTTTTAAATGCAGCTGAAAGGCATTATTAAACTATCTAAAACATTTATTTAACGTAAACATTGAGTATGACAATTATTATACAGTATATGGTAAAATCTGCAAAATTCCATAAAATTAAATTGAATGGTATGGTAACATTTAATAAATGTTCATGCAACGTTGTGAATGATGTGCATTTAAACCAGTAGGAGTTTTATATCATGTGGACCTGCATATAACACACTCAGAAACGGAACCTGAACAATCACATTGCATTACATGCATAAGTACTGTAGTTTGTAACCATGTACCATAGTAACACTGTACAAGTGGCCACAAAGTCCATTGTTCTTACACGTCGCCTGCCAAACCTGTTCACTTCCCCTTTAAAAGTGAAAACGATAAACAAACAGCCCCATGCCTTGACCTAAAGGGACATGAAGATCACTGCAAATATGCCATCGGGCCTCACACATGCACTCAGACACTGCTGTTGTTGTAGTCTAATGAGAACATGTCTGTGAGTGTTGTAATGTGTTCATTAAGTAAGCACACTATCTCTCTACGGCATTGTAATTCTGCAGCGCACGGCAGTATGGACACAACCCACACTAATTACATAGTGCATTGAATTAAGACCGCGCCGGGAGGGGGGCCAGAGACACAGAGGAGACAAAGAGACGAGAATGTGAGTCTGAGTGGCATGAAAAGCAGTTTGGGAGATAGTTACACAGGAAACTGTTTCAGTTGGGAAGAACAGATCCAGAAAGAAGGGACGGGCAAAGAGTGAATGAGTGAAAAAGTATGAGTGAGAGAGAGAGAGATGATGGGGAAGGGGGAGGGCGAGTGGCAGGGGACCTCAGGGAAGCCACTCTGAAAGGTTGTCGGGACAATAGCCCTCCGTTCACACGGCAACAGAGGAGCTCTCCCATGCATGTACTGTTCCCTCCCCCAACCCTGTTACCCCCACCAACCCACCCTCTCGGTCTTCTTCAAATAAAAGAAGCACTCCTGCCTCTCTCTCCTTTCAGCGGCCTTCTTTTTCCATAAGTCTGTGCCTATTCCAAAAACCACACACACACACACACACACACACACACACACACACACACACACACACACACAGAGCACTTCAGACTGACAAAATACAAGCTACATTCTTTCAAATAATGCACACAAGCATAATAGTGTGCATCACAGCTGTTTACAGCCCCATCGGTGCTGCTGACAGGCTTTGAAGTCCATCAGACCCATCCCGTGACCACAGGAGGCCACATCCTGTCCGAACTAACGAGGGAGACACGAATCCACTCCCTAAACGACAGGACGGCAATGCATTAGCTATTCATAACTGAAGTAAAGCGCATCTCTGCGCGTAGACTACATTAATATTTCAATACGGATCACGTCACACATGATGAAGGCTTGTGAATGTCACGAGCCAGTTGCTCTGACTGTGAGATTTCTGCAAACCAGACTGGGTTTATCTTAAAAAGCACCAAAATCTATTATTATCATTATTATTTTTTAACACTTTCGGGTTAAATTCATTAAGTTTCCGGTCTTCTAAACACTTGGAAATGGAAAGTTGCGGAATTCTGTTAAGTATAAGAATATTTGATAACAGTTTAGTTGACTGAGCACTTTCTGTCTTTACAGTGATTATGTTTATCTGATTGAAAATATATAAACTTTTTATTTATTTATTTATTTCTCAGGAGGACATATTCTGGTATACGGCACGCAACGTTTGTTATTGTCATTATAGCAATGCTATTATCATTATTAATATTATTCATTTAGTAGAATAAACACCACATATAAAACAACAACAAATATAGCACATATTCCCGCTATTAGTTAAAAATAAATAAACAAGAATCAAAATAAACTCACCACTAAAGAACACCAAACCTCATGTTCCACTTATTACATAAAGCTCGATAAACAGTAAAGATAACAAGTGTAATATGACAAAATAACTACATTAGTGAAGATAAGTAAATGTTTGATGCTTACCAAAAGTGAATTTTGAGGGAAATTATATTCGCTCACATGTCCAGGCTTTCAGCGGTCCGGATTGCCATCCTGTGTCTCCATCGGTCCATCTGACCATTCCAAACAATCCGCTTGGGGCGGGGCATGTTGGGCTATTCGGACCAATCAGCATTTTAGAATAAGATCCTAACGCGCCACCATTTGTCACACTCAGCCTATCAGATGTGAGGCCGAGGATGATTGACAGAAAAGCCCCCGGTCATTTACCATAGGGCGGTTGTGTGAAGGCGGGCTTTATTTGGGGATATTAGATGTGCTTTAAACACACCACAGAAAAATACTTCATAAAACTTATACTTATTGTAAAGGAGCAGCTAGAATCGAAGACTGAATATCATTTTAACAAACGGTTGGAACTAGCATTTTCCACAAACAGGGTATAAAATAGGGCATGAAACAGCAAATATTGACCATGGGTGGTCGGGGGAGTGTTGATTAAAAATGTTTATTTATTGTTACCAAAACTGGGACAATAAGTCTGAACATATTTTAAATTTGGCTTCAAGTAATAAACATTAAATAAACATCACAGGTTTAGTCTAATTTAAACCCTTATTCAGCAGGGATTAGTGGTTATTTAAACTTAGTTGAAATAATTTACCAGCAATTAAAATAATTAACTAAACACCAATTCAATCAACTACAATAGACTAAAATGTTATGCACAAACTATAGACGTCTGAAATGGGAGAGGCCAAAATTATTTTACATAAAAAAATGAGACGTGGGACTTATAATTCCTATAAATAAAGTTATAGAACGTGGCAATTACATCAAGCGATCCGAGCCATGAGCTAATATTAATGACCCAAGTCTGGATTCTTATGTAATAATCACTATAGACAGTATAACACACCAATATAATAGCCCTTTGTTACAGACTTAGTAATACACTAAAATACCAATAAGGAAACTTTCCTTGTCGAAATGGCATTAGTCGTTTTTTTCCTGCAATATAATACATGCATAAAATACAGCTTCAAATGCACTACTGTACTCCAGTGCAATAACGTCAAAGATGTTTCTACACAATGTGGAATAAATATAATGTATTTTAAAATAGATTATAAAAGATAACAGCCTTCCTAAAATAAAAAAATGGATAACTAAAAGCTCAGAATTATTTTAAAAGAAGCAAAAATGTAAGCATTGCCTGTGCATTATTGCCACTGGAAATGCACACAAACACACACAACAGGCTTTTCCACTTTTTTTATTTTATTGTCAGGATATTTGTATCATGTAAAATATTTCATTACAATACAGTACAATGCATGTTCAATCTGCTGTCCACACAACGTATGTCATTAAGTTCTAAGGCCGATCTTTCACGCATAACAGCCAATCTGACAGCAAAATGGAAGTTGCTGACCTCTCCTAATGTAAAAACAAAACATTAAATTATTAACTACTAAAATCAAGTTTGTTGTATCTTTTATATCGCCTTCTACCAGTATGATCCAGCAGGGGGCACTAGAGGTTCTCATTATGCTTCAGTCAGCAGCTCCAGCACAGAGAATTCGGTCCCCAGCAATGGGCTAAAAGAGTGAGTGCTTGAGTGCTTGAGTATTTGTGTGTGTGTGTGTGTGTGTGTGTGTGTGTGTGTGTGTGTGTGTGTGTGTGTGTGTGTGTGTGTGTGTGTGTGTGTGTGTGTGTGTGTGTGTGTGTGTGTGTGTGTGTGTGTAAGGGCAGACGGAGAGACAGACAGACAAATGTCGTTCTGTCTTTGCTGGCAGTCACATAGCAGCTTTAAGTCTTGGAGAGGCCAACGGATTTTCAAAGTGAGGGCAGAGGGCTAAAGAGATTGGATGGTATGGTGGATCCCCACCTCACTCTCACTACATAGTGCAGCTGTTCAGTACCACATATTGAGAATGTTTGTTGCTTTTTTTTCGTTTTTCTTTTTCATCTGAAGTATCACAGACTTGCAGCGAAGACTATCACCAATGGAACAAATATCTGTTATTCATCAGCTTTTTTCATTTTCACTTAAAGTTTATTTATTTCTTTTTTTCTCCTTTTGTCAGTGGAGTATAATGTTTGCTGTATGATACGGTGATAGAGATAGTTGTTATGTTAGGTATACAGTTATTGTTCCTGTGGTGTCTCTATGGAAATGCTGCACAGCAAAGCGCCCAGTGGGGAAAGAGGGCGGTTCAGCTCAGGTCCACACTCGCCTCCCTAAGTACATTCTCCCTATTGGGCACTGTGAAGGGGGGTTAGGGGGGGCATGGTCTGACTCAGTAGCGGTGGGTTTGGTGTGAGTACTGTGGAGGCTGCTGGGAGGTAGAGGAGTATCCCATGCTGCTTTGGGGCAATGATGTGCTTGGTCCTGGGTTCTGGTAGGCAGCATGTGGATTGGAGCGCTAGAACACAGAAAAAAAGCAAATGAGTCTTTGTTTTCAAATGTAGGCAGCAACAAGCACTCAAAATATGAATGCTTGCATGCAGATGGTTCTTACTCTTCAAAATGTAAACTCTCAGGATCTCACTACGTTTCTGCAGTGTGGAGGAAAATGGACAGAGGCTAGTCGCAACTAAAGAGGACCAAAATAAAATGCTAAACCAAGACATTGTGAATACAAACTATGTCTTCATCACTCATACCCTGATCAGGCATAACATTATGAATAGGTGAGGTGACGTGAATAACACTGATTATCTCTTCATAGTGGGTGGGCTATATTAGGCAGCAAGTGAACATTTTGTCCTCAAAGTTGGAAAAATGGGCAAGCGTAAGGATTTGAGTGAGTTTGACAAGGGCTGAATTGTGATGGCTGGACGACTGGGTCAGAGCATCTCCAAAACTGCAGCTCTTGTGTGTTCCCGGTCTGCAGAGGTCAGAATCTATCAAAAGTGGTCCAAGGAACTAACAGTGGTGAACCGGCGACAGGGTCATGGGTGGCCAAGGCTCATTGATGCATGTAGGGAGCGAAGGCTGGCCCATGTGGTCCGATCAAACAGACGAGCTACTGTAGCTCAAACTGCTCATGAAGTTGATGCTGGTTCTGGTAGAAAGCTGTCAGAATACACAGTGCATCGCAGTTTGTTGCGTATGGGGCTGCAGAGCCCTGTGTGCCCACGGTGTGCACCAACGGTGGGCACATGAGCATCAGAACTGGACCACGAACAAATGGAAAAAGGTGGCATCCAAATTTCCCAGATCTCAATCCAATCGAGCATCTGTGGGATGTGCTGAACAAACAAGTTCGATCCATGGAGCCCCCACCTCGCAACTTACAGGACTTAAGGGATCTGCTGCTAACATCTTGGGGGCAGATACCACAGCACACCTTCAGGGGTCTAGTGGAGTCCATGCCTCGATGGGTCAGGGCTGTAGATCAAATCCTACTGGCCAAACGATATTTAATTCAAATAATTTGTCCACTTCTTTTCGATAGAAATTCTACAACAAGAACATGTGGACACAAAAAAACTTTGTGTGTGTGGTTAAACTCTTATTTTGAAATCGTGAGGAACCTTTATTCTCCCGTGTTGGTGTAGGTTTATAAATGATGTACCTTACAAATCTGATGAAATGGCACACATTGTGTTCCCAGATGAACGTTATAAGCAACCCAAACTCTCAGCATATGCAGAGATGGAGTTTGAGACGCTCCAACCACGCACACTTTTCTAGGCATCCAAAGCACTTTACATGGAAGGGGGAATCTCCTCAACCACTACTAATGTGCAGCATCCAACCAGAACGCCCACTAAACACCAGCTGATTGGTGGAGAGGAGGCAGAGTGATGAAGCCAATCAGAATATGTGGATGATTAGGAGGCCATGATGGACAGGGGCCAATGGGCAAATTGGGCCAGGATGCCAAGGTTACACCCATACTCTTTATCGAAGGACATCCTTCCCATCCCTCCCAAAATCCCATGGGATTTTTTTTAATGGCCACAGAGAGTCAGGACCTCGGTTTAACGTCTCATCCGAAGACTGGGGATAAAATTTGACCCTGGACAAATCCGGCCCACAAGTTCATCCGTGAATTTTTTGCTGGGGTTAGGGCACTAAATTTGAGTAAATAAATTAATAAATTAAATAGGACAGAGTATTTTCTGCAAATACAGTAATATTTAATATTACATTGTCACATAGAACATAAAGAAGATCATTTGAGGAATTTCTTTTTTAATAGAAGTTGAAGTTAACACAAATGGTTTGGTTACCAACATTCTTCAAAATATTATCTTTTGTGTTTCACAGAAGAGAGAAAGACAAAGGTTTGAAATGACATGAGGGAGAGGAAATGATATTTTGGGGTTGACAATTTACCTTGTCAACCATGTAGTTTACATGATAGTGATTGTTTTCAGCTATACGTAGAATCACCACATGACCGAAAAACACAAAATTCTGACACAAATCTGAATGGATTTGGCGAAAATGGCAGATTGAATGTGCGCTGCGCCTCTGCTGTTCTACTCGACCGGCCCACCGGGAAAGTCCTGGTGCTCCCTATGGCCAGTGCGTGCGTGTGTGCGTGCACATATTATATATTGTATATATTATATAGTTATTCATTTTATTTGTTTTTTTAAATAGAAAAGGTAAAGGAAGATAAATGGTTGTGTTTTTATGTATTACCTGGTAATCTGAGGTCATGATTAGACCACTTGAGGTAGTAGTGGGCGGAACCACTCTCACCTTCTTCAGAGGCGGGCCTTGTGCGTGGCTGTTGTCAGGGTTACCTGTGTGCCCTGCCCCATTGGTGTGGTTGTTCCCCTGCTGCTGTTGCTGCTGGTTTTTCTGCATGTAAGAGAGAAAGAGAAAGAAAGAACGAGTCAGCAGATATGCTCAAATTCAAGTGCATATATTTTTAAAATAACTGTAATAAAATATTAAAACACACACACACACACACACACACACACACACACAGAGAGAGAGAAAAAAAAGCGAAAACACACATTTCTTACTTTATCTGCCTTGTCTTCCGGCTCCTCTTCCGTCAGGAATTCCCGTTTGGGATAAGGAATCTGGCAGCCAGCAAAGACACTAAACAAAAACATTGAAATATTTTTTTTAAGAATATGCTTGACCTAAATTCAGTGTACATACAGAAATCCTAATCAAAACTGCTCATGTCATAGACAGAAAGCTGATTTTGTGCTTCGCATCACTCACTCAGACGTGGGTAAAGGCTCCTCCAGGAAGTACGGGTCTTGCATGGCCTGCTCAGATGTGATTCGGCGGATTGGGTCCATAGTAAGCAGCTTTTGCAGCTGAGAGGGAGGGCAAATGTTGCAAGTTTAAGCAAATTAAAATGAAACAAATAAGGGTATGTTTACACGGAAACTATGAATTAAAAAGTTTTTCCTGTGCGTTTTTTTTCGCATACAGACGACAACATTGTCAAAACTATCCCTGTTCACAAAACGCCTAAAGTTTTTAGTTGAAAACTGTGTATTTTAAACGGCCCCTAAAAGTATATAAAATGACTTTGCAATTCTTTTTGCCCACTTACCAAGTGGAATGCTTTGCTGTCAGGTTTGACTTTATGTTTCTCCATATACTTTATAAGGCTGCAGTTAGTGTATCTACAGCGAGAGGGACAAACACCATCAAATCAAACACTTTATTAATGACATTAATGTTTCATAAAAGCATAGATGAAATCAAACTGACGTATTCCTCCTGAAGTCTTTCATCAACGTAGAGTGTTCCGGCATCTTCTTAATGTCCTCCCAGTCTTTGTCTGAGAAGAAAATTACATTACGCACTAGTGTTAATTTCATTGTCGAATAATTTGTGTCCTAATTTTCACCAACGACCTTTTTTCACTGATGAAAAGAGACAATAACTAAATAAAAAAAACAGTTCTGGATGATGAAAACTATTAATGACGTCATTTTCGTCAACGAATAAAAATGAGACGAATGTTAGGGAGGGACGATTAGGGAAGAGATCCAGTCAGTACTGATGTCCTGTGTACTAGATGCGCACATTTGAATTGTAACGTGCTGACCTAACCGCAGGAAAACGCGGCGCTGTTACGCGTTGTACAGGCTCACACAACAGCGCTTCAGAGCGGGTCGTGATCAATGAATAGCGCACATTTATGCCAGGTAATTGCTTATGAACTAATGCCGATAAATAATGACAATGTTTACATAGTAATGCGTTTTAGACGGTTGTAACAATGCATATTTGATCTCCCTTATCTGAACTTGAATGAGCAGCCTGCAACTACAATAGTAAAATCAATATGAGTCAAGGTGTATTTTGAGCTTGTTTATAAATAAAAGTCAAGAATTATATATATGTTTTTGGTTACACAATAAACTGCATTTAATTTCATTCCTATTTAATTCATAGTCAGGAGGAAAGACTAAGAACAGCATTTGACACATATTCAATAAAAGTATCAGGGCTATAATAGTTAACTAAAACCATCACTTGCATGCATGCATGCATGTATGTGTGTGTGTGTGTGTGTGTGTGTGTGTGTGTGTGTGTGTGTGTGTGTGTATTAGACATATATATATATGTATGTGTGTGTGTGTGTGTGTGTGTGTGTGTGTGTGTGTGTGTGTGTGTGTGTGTGTGACATGTGCGGTATCAAATTTATGTTGCAATTAATTGCGAAAGCTTTTATCACGGTATATGGTATCACAGTATTATCACGATATTGAAATAAGTTGCAAAAAAGTGTTGTCATACTATAACAGGTTTAATAACTTTCTTATAACAAAAAAAAAACTGAACTTTTAAATACAATAAAGCAATACACAAAAATGTATAAGGTAAAGGTAAGTATTAAGTATTTGTCCATGTATATGTCGGGGGTGTCTGTTGGTTGTGCTCACTGGCAATTGGAGTGGAGCGGCTCCCAGACCTAGAGAATAGTGTATATCTACAATAACTTTAATGACTAGTCTAAATTTATTAATATTATTATTACTAATAATAATATTACTGTTATTATAAATTACTAGTACTACCATTACTATTATCATCATGAATACTATTGTTGTTATTACTGCCACTACTACTACTATTAGTATTACTAATACTATTATTGTTATTATAAATTACAAATGTTACCACTACTATTACTATTATTAACATGAATATTATTGTTACTACTACTACTACTACTGCTACTACTACTCTATTACTATTTTCTTTCTTTTGGGTTTTGTTTTCTTCTTTTTTGTTCTTCTGTTTGATCCCCTACCTTGTATAAGCTACTGCTTTGTCAATTTGCTATTTTGCTCAATAATAAAAAAATAAAATAAAAAAAACAGTATTAAGTATTTGGTTATGTGATGAGCACCGCAGCGAATGGCAGTGTGTTTAGTTGCGTGAGTGTTTTGTTTACGAGGATTACCGGGAAAACGGCTGCATTTCTGCTGTTCCATCAGTGCCATCTGCTGTCAGAGAGTGTGAATGTGCATTTTCATTCAGCAGGTCTCCTTCACTCATTCCGCCATGCGCCGTTCACGCGCATTGGGTCTGATTACATCAATGCGTTCCTCTTTGACGAGTTGTTCATTTTAAACGGTTGATGGGTAAAGTATTCTTAAAATGCATTCTAAAAATCTGAATAATTTGTAATAAATAATTAGTGACCACGATAACAATATTGTGCATGTTCATTATTGTGATACTGGCACATGTCTAGTGTGTATATATATATATATGTGTGTGTGTGTGTGTGTGTGTGTGTGTGTGTGTGTGTGTGTGTGTGTGTGTGTGTGTGTGTGTGTGTGCAACTAAAACAGAAATACAAAATATATAAAAACTATACAGATGCTTTTTAAAAAACTAACCAAAAAAGTGAATTGAGCTCTCTTTCGTGTATTTTTGCGCTTGAACAGTCAAAAACACAATTATGTCATAATGTCAGTTTTGACATGAATTGAAGTAAGTCAGTGATGTAACGCTTAAATGCATTACAATTTAACTCAACTCATTAGAATTTAGAATTCTACTGTAGATTTAGTTGACAAAAACAATTCAAGTGACTAAAATATGACCAAAACTAAATGGCATTTTAGTCAAAAATTAACAGTGTTACACACAAAGATTGACTGAAGCATTGTGAACTATCAACTATAACTGCAAATATAAATATTTGAACAACAAAAATGACAGACTTTTTACTTCTATGGATTGTTTCTGCAAAAGAAAACGACATTTGACTCATTAAAAAAACCCTGTAACAACTCCTCGTCTAGATTTGAATGAAAAGTGGATGTTGAATACCTGCAGGGAAGCCCATGACATTAAAGATCCGGTCCAGCTGATCGTGATGGTAGGGATTACTGGTCTTGATGTCCTCCTGTCGACAGTGGAAGATAGGCTCTGAGGTCAAAAGCTCAGCGAAGATACAGCCAATCGCCCATATATCTGTAAAGTAGAGATAAAGTCATCTAAAAACACACTTTTTAAAATGTTCATTTGCAAACACACTGAAACAAACATCTCACCGATGGCTTTGGTGTAATGCCTGGCTCCCAGCAGCAGCTCTGGTGCTCTGTACCAGAACGTAACAACTACAGGGTCCAGATCTGCTAAAGGCTTCAGTGGTGAGTTGAAGAGCCGTGCAAAACCCATATCAGCTGCACATAAGGGACCGAAGTTTAAAAATGGTTATGATTGTGCATCAACATGTATCTCTCCTTTTTGTCAAAAGAGAAAAGACAAAAGATATGGTCATACCTATCTTCACACGTCCTCTTTCAGGACCTTCTCCCATTACCAATATGTTTGCAGGTTTCTGTGGTGAAAGAGTCAAAGGTCAGAGCTGTAACACTTCCTCTCTCATTTCAGTCTGATAAATGATGCTGTGTAACCAGGGACCAAAATATTGAAATCTTACCATGCATGAATAATTCTTAGTCATGAAACATTATTTTGTAATATTTTTATTAGGGTCAAGATGCTTCCCTGCATTTTTTTATGACAACCATACCAGGTTTGATTTGTGATGTTAAAGCAGATTAGGGTTGTAACCAAAAACGTGTTCTTATTCAGAACAGGATCCATTAAATAAATAAATAAATAAATAAATAATACTAAAACTAAATGAAGTTTGGTTTCATTAACATTGAAAACACATTTTGCAATAATTGCTTTACAATAATTTATAATTCATCATTCCACTAATCTGGCAACAGTGTTATTTTAGTATTATTTATATACTATTATATTAAGCTTTCTCAATTGTGAACAAGCCTTTATTTTTATATTTTCAGTTGTCATTTTAATTTTACCTTAAGTATTATTAATTTTATGTGCTGTTGTCATTTATTTTTCTAAAATATTTCGATTTCGATTTAAATGTACTAAAATTACTAAAATAAACCTAAAGTACATCAAGTTAAGCTTATTTCAGTTATTTATTAAAAGCTTTTCATTTCATATTTTATTTTAGCCTTTTTCATATTTTCAGTTATTTAAATTTTACCTTAAGTTTTAGTAATTTTTATAATTATTATTCTTTTTAAATATTATTTATTTCAGTGTGCTTTTATCATATATATATATATATATATATATATATTTTTTTTTTTTTTTTTTTTTGGTAACAAACTTATTTGCCAAAAGCAACATTTTAAGCTTTTCATTTAATGTTTATATTTTATTTTATTTTAGTTTAGTTTTACTTAAATTGGCAACAATTTTTTTAAATCGTTTACTTTTAGTTAACAATAACAACACTGTTTGGCAATGAAAATTCATTTATTTTTTCCTCTTAATAAAATTATTAAGAGAATCAGTCCTGCAAACAAGAATTGTTAAATTCCATCCTTACATAAAAAAATCTTATATAAATGCTGCCACCTACTGGAAAATGTGTCATGGGATTTCAAATAATTAACCAAGTATCAAAACATTCAACTTACACACAACTACTACTTTTAACCAAGATGATCACAAAAAGAATGATAAACATGGCAAACTAGCTACTTCTGTGTGAACACTAACTATTCAATAACACACACAGAACCTCACCAGGTCTCTGTGCAGGACCCAGTTGGCGTGCAAATAGTGGATGCCGTCCAGGATCTGGTAGAGCAACGACTTTACCATTCCACGGGGCAGCTGAAGAGGCTTCTTATTGGCCTTGGAGGCTCTGTGGAACTTGATGATGTGCTACAAAGACACACAGACCCTCAACAAGATATGTACTGTATATAAACATTTCTGTGTGTGTGCATATGAGTGCCTGACAGTACGTTACCCAGAGGTCATGCTCAGCGTAGTCAAAGAGAAGCCACACTTTGCGGTCTGCATGTGACAGGAAAACCTTCTGCAGTGAGATCACATTGGGGTGCTTCAGTTCACGCAGCAGCTGCAGGGAGCAAACAAGAACGAACACACACACATTCAGGCGCACATGCTGAGACAGAAATCTACAGAGCACCCACAGAACCCAAAGTACACAAAAACACTTCAGCCTGAAGTATACGTGTTAAAACGATAGTTTGATATTAAAAAAATAAAATAAAAATCTGTCATTGTTTATTCATGCTCATGTTGTTTCAAACATGTATTACCAGGGAACGCAAAAGGAGAGATTTTGAATAAAGTGCTGGACGATCTTTTCCAGGCAATTACAGTTTTCAGGCTTCAAAAAGAATGCAAAAGCATCATTAAAGTGGTCTGTATGATCAATGTGCAATATTTCAAATCTTATGAAAACATGACAGCTCTGTATAAAAGCTACAAATAATCTTCACCATCAGTGGACAGTTAATCGTTGAAAAAAAAACAGATGAGTTGCAAACAAATCATTCAGTTTTGTGAAATGGATCTCCTGATTCATTGATAAAAGAATGATTTGTTCATTAATCTGACAAAACTAGTTACAGCATGTCAAGGGGAGATTCATTTTCAGCCTGTTTCTCACACAAAGTTGTCACATGATAATTTGTATGGACATCTTATATAATAATGGTCTTTTTTTGTTTATTTTGGAGTTCGACAGCCCTTGTTCTCATTCACTTTCTTTATATTGAAGTGAATCAATAAATTACAATTTTCATTTCTGAGTGAACTCTCACTTTACTGCACATGTTGAGAGAATACGAGTATGCATTTTAACATTGAAAAAGCACTTATAATCACACTTACAAATTCATAGAACTATTCACAGTTTAACACTAAAATATCCACATGCTGCAAATGTATTTCTAGGAACTTATTTCACCAAGATGGCATGTGCCAGAACACTTGAAGATCCTCTTGACAGAAACACATTTAAAGCTTGATGTACTTACTGCTATCTCTCTGCAGGCGGACATAGAGATCCCTGTGCCTTCAATCTGCTTCAGAGCATAATCTTTATCATCCTTCCTGCAAATAGACATATCAGCAACCGTAATTACTCTTCAGTGCATTACATTTCCCTAAATCTATACCTACAGATCATATTAAATCCCATATAGAGAGAAAGAATCCACTGGGAAAGACCAAGCAGAATTGATCAAGATTTTGACTCTTTCAATATTAGCACATCCTCAAAAATTCTAAAGTCTCCTGGTGGCTAATTTAGAGCATAGAAGGTAATGTTGAAATAGGACAGCCTATAAAAATCTCACAACGCCCTGTCCATTTTCTGGAGAACAAATTAGCTGTAAACCAGTCACAAACAACCAGCTTCTATGGAGAACAAAAACATCTTTAAACACTTTGGACCTACAAGCGAGATTCTGGCTGCCAGGCAGTCTGGACTTTAATAGCCCAGCTTTGGGTCTGTCTGACGGGTCTCACTTAAACCCCGGCGCTTCAGAACCAACTTAACTCATCAGCAGATCCATTCTTCCTCCACCAAGATAGTTCGCCACTGGTGTGAACAAAATATTGTTGTGTTTGTGCTAATAACCATTAGCACAAAATCAAATCTCTTGTGATGGCAGTAAATGCAATAAAAATGTTGTGCAAATTGGGAGGAATGCCATTTCATATGCCTTAATAGAACTAGCGATGCCCTGCAGACAATGAGGGTTATTTTCTGTCAGGTTTTCCCACCTAGAATAGTTTTTTAGGTCTGTTTTATTCCCTGTCATTGCAGCTGTAATTTCTAATCAATAAATGCAAAACTCTTTAAATCATGGATTTTTTCCAAGAGTAGGTATTAATGGTTTCAATTCACAGCTGGAATTAGAAATTTAGAGCCCTATGAAATATGGATGTAAAATCAATTAATCGCATCTAACATAAAAGTCTTTTTACACATAATGTGTGTGTGTGTGCGCACACACATACATACACTACACACACATACATATATATATATATATATATACACACACACATATACATATACATATATATATACATATACACACACATACATACACAGAGACATCGATATATACACACAGAAATCCTTATAAATAAATATAAGTTAACAACATACACACATTATGTAAACACAGACTTATGTTAGATGTGATTAATCGATTTTACAGCCCTATGAAATATATTTTATTTTTCCCAAACCGTTTTCAGTTTTAATTTGTTTAGATTGTTGTAATGGTCTACATTTTAATAATCAAAGAGGATGTCAAATCAATTGAATTTATAGAAAATCTAATCATTAATTAAAATCTTTATGCCATACGAAATTTGTTTTATAATTTAAAACCAAAACAGTGGTAATCAAATGAATGCATACAATTGTAAATTTAATTCATATTTTAAGATGTAATCATATTAAATGTGAACAATTCCTTTAATCGTTTTTTGCAAACAAAGCACTGCACATCAGAGGTTTACGGTTTAATTTAAAACATGGCCAAAACATTGTGTAATATTCTTTAAAACAAATGTTGTTAAACAAATTTTACTGTCCAACAGTAATAGTAACAGACAGTTTCTTCGAGACAAGTTAAACAAAATATCTATTTTGGCAGGCTATAGTATAGACTTTTGAGTAGCTGATGATAGTTTTATCAAATGAAATGGTGAAATGCTGGTGAAGTGGCTCTCAGAGCAGCACTGGAGATGAAGTTCACGTGTTCATGTCCTGAAATCACAAGTGTCACGTGTATTTCAGTATACTAGACGAAACTGCCACTCATTCACATGGATGCAAAACATGCACACAAAAATCGCAGTCTTTTGTGTGGTTTAATATCCAGTGATTTGACTGAGTATACATCACTGATTTATTCATCCAAATTCCGTGACATTCAACGTTATATACAGTGAATACCATTTTTCACATCATGAAAAGGACCTTCGAAATGATATAAAGACTAGCATGGGTGTGGCAGTCTTTTAGAGAGCATGATAAATGACTTGACAAATTTATAAAAACAAAACTAATTTTGAGAATAATAGGTGCTTTATTATACACACTGACCTTTTTGCCTGGGATGGGCTTTGTTGAACAAACCAGGCTGTAACAACCTTTCATAATCCTCAACATCTGCTGTATTAAACTGTTAAGCGACACCAGTTACTGATGCAACCAGTGCAAATGCAGAAATACTCCAACAGAGCAGTAAAAGAGAAGCAGAAACCCTGAAAAACCACCCTCTAAACCTGTGCAGTGAACCCTGATCTCCATGGTAATACCTCAAAAGTGACGTCAATCACACCAGCAATGGATTCAGGTGTCGACATGAAATTGAAAATGAAAGACATCTTTACACAGCTGAGGTGACAAGTTACATCACAAGTATGAGGAAGGCTGGATACTCACTCTGTGTGTAAATGTATACTTCCGCAAGGAAACGATGGCAGAAAAAAAACGATGTTATGGGTGTTAAGGTGAACATTGAAATATGGCAGTCTAAATAAAATATGAAACTATTCATTACAATTCTCTGCCATGACAAAGGAAACGAGATTTGATGCGGCATTTTATTCACATATAATGTAAAGCAGAATCAGAGGCTGTTTTGAGATTAGGGTAAGGGCTGATTTTTGGAGCAGCCTTATATCAGCTGTGCAAACATGCCTTTAGTAAAGTGTTGTTTTTACTGGAGGTAAATATAATTTTCCTCCTCACGAAGAAAATATCAATACATGGTATTGCAGATTTAAATCAGCATCAAACGCACCTGTGCCCATCTTAACTGCATAAGCTCGTCAATCACAACAGCACTCCTGCCTGCTGACGTACATTCACAATCCCCTCAAAATAAGCCTCGGCTGAAACTGAGCTGTGAATATCACACTCCCTTTAAAGACAAGAGACGTGTCTCCCTAAAACACCGGGCCGAGTGCGGATAACACACGGTCTGTTTTGGTCTGTGAGAGCAGAACGCGACGGGAGCGCAGGCCTCATATCGCTGCACAAGTCCATCCTGCAAAACTCACCCATCTTTCCTCTTTGCTTTGTACACATGGCCATATGTCCCCCGTCCAACTTTACATCCCTCGTACTCAAAGAGATCCTCGACTCGTTCTCTCTCCCCGGTGAGCTTCACTTTGAAATCATAGTCCATTTTCACCGTTATTCTGGGGATCCGGGCTGTGGCTTCCCTTTAAAGCGCCGCTGGGGAGGCAACTTACTTCAAGCCCCGTTTAGACAATTAGTTGCCTTCCCTCGCGTCGCTTTCAGCTCAGCTAAAGAGTCCACATTTACCGCGCGCGATTACGGGCAGCTGAAACGACGTATGAACCACGTGTGCTTTTGATCTGCGAAAAAGTGCAGAGTGTTATTGGACTGCCAGTCGCTTTCTTTGATATTTCTGTGCAACTGCGCCGCTCAGCCGGTATCTCACCCGGGAGAGTTGAGCGTCCACGTACGGCAATGTCGCAAAACGTCGTGAATGTCGCTACCAACCACACAGACAGCGAGGAATGGGCTTTGTGGCGCACCACGTGGATTTTTAACTCTTTGCTAAAGAGCGTCTTTGTTTTTCTGTTTTTCATGCATATGTACACTTTAGTTTTTTTGTGTATATTAAGATAAAATACATAGATAAATGTTAATTAACATTATATAATTAACAACACTTATACAAAGTATATCTGGTTAAATTATGCAAACAATAAAAATTAGATAGTATTATAATAGAGTATAATAAACAAAATAACACAAATATTATTTTAATTATCAATCTTATATTTATTAACAATATTTAATATATTTTCATTTATATTCATACAAAATACTACACTATTATAGTTGCTTTTTATTTTGTATGGAATATTTGCTGTTCGGATAGATAAATATGTCAAAAAATGTCAACCATCCTCCCACTGTTATTGTAAATAATTTGTAATGCCTTTATTAAACATATGTATGGTATATGTATATTTATGGTTTATATATATTTATATATATATATATATATATATATATATATATATATATATATATATATATATATATATATATATATATATAAATCTATTGCTGTATATTGCATTTATTATTATTTAGAGAATTTTAGAGTATTTTTGGGACATTCCTTTTTCACCTACTTTAAGGGTTGAAATACAATTTTCAAAAAATTATTTTTGATATACAAATGTTATTAATAAGTGTATTACATTGTTATGTATGCATCACTGTGGGAACTGGGTTTGCGCACATGGTAGTTGTCCGGGCAGTTGTTTGTGTAGCTCCGTTGGTCCCATCTTGGCTACATTGTAATCAGAGCGGAGAGGAAAGAGAACTCGTCCATATTACAGCTGCTGTTTCAGGTACTTACATATCTATTACTAGCTTCGTTTCTTTATTTTGTTCTCATTCTGGACTGTGTTATTATATGACATATTTTGTTTCATTCTTGCGTCAGTGACATTTTTCCTTGTCTTGTCAAAATAATGATCTAAACCTTTCATTGGCCCACAGTTAGCCTGTCAGCAGTCTGTCGACACCATCAAAGGTGTTGCGCATTTAAAATGACAGCTCGCTCTGCCGCATGACTTGCGTTTGCCCGATCACAGACGATGGTGACAGTTTAATGACAAATTTCAGATGTGAATTTCACACTGTGTAGAGTGCTAGCCTAGGCTTTTTATTGTCTCTGGGATAGGTTGCTAGCTGACATGGAGCCCGACTTTTTCTTTGTCATGTCCCTCCTCTGAGCGCTGCTGAGTGGGCAGTCTGGCTGTCAGTCATCGCTTCTCGGACGCTGATTGGTTGTGAGGCTGACAGCGTCAGTTTGGTGCTTGGCTTGTTCTGCGGTGCTGTCTGTGGCCTACTGTATTATAACAGAGCAGCAATACTGTTTGAAATAACTGGGGTGTTATTTATATGAATTTATTTGACGTTGTTGTCAACGTCACGTGGCCTTCGGTTTGTTTTCAACATGTGTCAAAGCTGTTTTGCTTCCACATGAAGGATTTACGGATTGCCATTCTGAGGCGTTCATTTTGTCGTGCAGTCTCCTAATGGTGGCTGTTTTATACAGTTTATGTTTATGCCTCAGACTCTTCTTATATAAATCTACGATTTTTTTAAAAGTACATTTAATTGCTTTCTCAGTATCATGGATTTGTATATGGAGCTTTTATTATTATTATTATTGACCAAGATTTCATAAGGGTAAACTGATAATTAGCAGGATCTATAATGATGCATTCATATTGCTGTCTTCATGTTTTTATTGAAGATGAGTTGTTGACACTTTAAGTGAACATGTCCTGCAATGTGATTAATATTATTCTCCATTGAAATCCTTTTTAAACAGCATTTTGCTAATTTGTTTAGAATTATTATGCAAACAACTGTAATGGCTTTAGTTTATATTGAGAGACTACATGACATTGTACTTTTAAAAATTAAATGTATCAATTGTGATTCAAATGGAAACTCTTAAAACAAATGATCACCAGTTACAGGACCAAAGATTTTACATGTTACCTTTTAAACAGATATTAATGTCCCATGAAGTCTAAGAACAGGTTATGCATATTCTGATTGGATATTAGGTTGATGTTTATAAAAAAAAATTGCAATTGTAATCTACATCGTGGAACTGAACAGAGATAAAGCCATAACCAGGCAGCATATAATTATTTTATTTAAGAGTAATTGTGAATCCTTTTTTGTCTGCAATATCTGTGAGCAGCGGTTTCTGTGGTGATGGACCCTCCCGGCGGCCGAGACGAACGTCATCGTCAAGCGGAGCGGCTTCGACGGGAGGAGGCATACTATCACTTCATTAATGAACTGAGTGAGGAGGAGTACAGACTAATGAGAGACAGTAATCTTCTGGGAACACCTGGTAAGAACATACCAAATCCAACCGTATGCACACCTTGTTTATGGCACATAGTCAAATAAACATGTCTTAACATATTTTATTAAGTAGGCCTACACTGTCTTTGTTGCATATATATATATATATATATATATATATATATATATATATATATATATATATATATATATATATATATATATATATATATATATATATATATATTATTCTTTTTATGTTTTATATATGTACAATGTTCCTTACCCTTACGAAGGAAAATAAAAATTCAAAGCATGAGGAAGTTCCCAAACTTAGCCTTTTACTCAAATGAACAATAGATATGAAACTTACATAAGGTGTGTCTTTGTTTACAGGTGAAGTCACAGCAGAGGAGCTGAGGCAGCGTCTGGATGGTGCAAAGGAGCGAGTGTCATCTCAGCCACGCCCTGAACCCCGCCCACAGAGCAGTGAGGCAGAGGGCAGTAGCGGTAAGGACCATTCCATTGCTCAGCTGTACTAATAATTTTAATTTGAACAATCAGCTGGTTTTGTATGAAAGAAAAGCCTCAGGTAGAGTCATAATGCAATTACAAAACAATTCAGGTTGCATCTGCATTTTTAGCAACAGTATAGGGCTACAAATCTTTGGGTTGTGTGAAGATATACAGCATTATGCAGCCATAATTTTAGCCAAATGTAATTTTTTAAAATGTTTTTGCTCACCAAGGCTGTATTTGTTTGATCAAAAATACAGTATAAACAGTAATATTGTAAAATATTATTACAATTTACAAGAACTTTTCTATTTTACAATGTACTTTTATTCCTGATGGCAAAGCTGAATCTGCCATTACTCCATTCTTCAGTGTCACATGGTCATTCATAAATCATTCTACTAATATGCTTATTATTATTAATGTATATATATATATTAAGTTTTACTGCTTAATTTTTTATATATTCTTGAATAGAAAGTTGAAAATGAAAGTTGAAAATGTCTTTTACTCTCACTTTTAAACAATTTCATGCATCCTTATAAAAATATCAATTTCTTATCTAGCTATTGCTTTATTTGCAATGCTTTGTCTGTATGCTTTTTAATAATCAGAATTAATCAGAATTAAAATTTAGATTTTTTTAAAAAATGGATTCAGAATCAGGATACATCTGTGAATCTCATGGGGTCAAATCAAATAAGTAAAAACAAACCAAATGAATGTGAATTGTTTTATTAATTACCCTTGTATTCATCAATATTGATGTGAAATTTATAATATACAAGATTGATAAAGAAATCGTTCTTTTCCAGGTGCAGTCGAGCCAGGTGCTGAGACGTCTAATGGAGACTCCCTGCTAGAGTGGTTGAACACATTTCGGCGCACAGGAAATGCCACGCGTAGCGGGCAGAGCGGAAACCAAACTTGGCGTGCGGTCAGCCGCACCAATCCCAACAGCGGCGAGTTCCGCTTCAGTCTTGAGATCAACATCAACCATGAGCAACCCGAGCCTGGAGAACACAGCGACACCCCTGACCCGACTGAACTCCCAATGCCGCCACCTCCTCCACCTCCTCCCCCACCTCCCCCCCCAGTGTCAACTGCCTCTGCACCCACGACCCCTTACAACCCCTCAAGGTCTGCACCGTACACACTTCAACACCCCACGCCGTACTCTACGGTCAGGCCCACCCTGGGAAGGAGGGCCGCAGTGCGCCGCACTCGCAGTAGCACGGCTCCGCCTGTAACGCCGCCTCTGACCTCACAGGCTCCTCCCACATCTTTGAGGAGGAACTTGCCTTCTTTGCCAAGCTCTCCTCCTCCACAGGCCCCACTCGCTTTTCAGTCTCAAGAGCAGGATGGTAGTGCTATAAGGGGTCAAATACAGGTCACAACCTCCTCGGATAACGCAGAGGAGGGGCAGAATGGAAATGAAGTCCCGGACTGCCCCACCGTTCTGCCTCAGACCGGTCCCCAGGTGGCGCCAGCTGCCCGTGAGACACGAAATAGCAGGACTCGTTCACGTGGCCGCATGCGCCGGGCGGCGGGAGCAGGTGGGGCTTTGTCTCGCTCTTCGAGACGTAGCCGGTCCCCTCTGGATAGAAACCCAGCCTCCAGCGTTAGCCCTACCCATAGCAGCAGCAGCGCTGCCCCAGTGGAATCCACTGGAACTACGGCTGCTGCTATGGAGATGGGCGAGGCTGCCGTAGAGCCGGCAGCTCCTACGGATCCACCGGAGGCAGGTGAGGAAGAGGGGGAGACTCCCGTGTCAGGTGCTGGAGGTGTGCGTCGCCACCCCACAATCATGCTGGACCTCCAGGTGCGGCGCATCAGGCCAGGTGAGAACCGGGACAGGGACAGCATCGCCAGCCGCACTCGCTCTCGTGCACGGGCCGCTGAGAACACAGTCACGTTTGAGAGCGACAGTGGCGGCTTCCGCCGTACCATTTCACGTTCTGAGCGTGCGGGAATCCGCACTTACGTCAGCACTATACGCATCCCGCTCCGTCGCATTTCTGAGACAGGCCTTGGCGAGCCCAGCTCCATGGCGCTGCGATCTATCCTGCGTCAGATCATGACCGGCTTCGGTGAGCTTAGCTCCCTCATGGAGACTGAAGCGGACTCAGAGTCTGCGGCACCCAATCAGGACTCCGCTCCTGCTGCCGGAGCCCAGGCATACCGCGTCGGTAGCGCCGAGGGTAGTGAGGCCCACGGTGGAGTGGAATCGGCACAAGAAGGTTTAGTGGAGGGTGAGGAGGAAGGACAAGTGCGGGTGAGCAGGACTGGGCCGGAGGGACGACCTAGCAGCAGGGACACTAACAACCTGGTGGAAAACGGCACATTGCCCATACTAAGGCTGGCGCACTTTTTCCTTCTCAATGAAGACGAAGACGAGGAGCACCCACGGGGTCTCACCAAAGAACAGATTGATAATTTGGTCACACGCACTTACGGTCAGGTCAACATGGAGGGCGAGCAGGGTCGCGCTTGCAGCGTCTGCATCAACGAGTATGCTCAGGGCAACAAGCTGCGCCGCTTGCCCTGTGCCCACGAGTTCCACATCCACTGCATCGACCGCTGGCTATCCGAAAACAACACCTGTCCCATCTGCAGGCAGCCTATTCTGTCTAGCCATCAGGAATGATGTCAGGCTGTAGCTATCAATCAATGGACTGAACGAGTGACTTTAGTTCCACCTTTGGTGGAACCTGTACATAGTGCTTCAATGTTTTCATTCTCTGAGATCCATTTTATTCAAGCTAAAGGTAGAACCAAAAGCAGAAAAAAGACTATAATGCAGAGATTTAACAAAGCTTTATTTTTTTAGACTCCTTTTGTTTTAATTTCTTCCTCTTCTTCCATTCTCCATTATGCTTTGTGAACATATTAACAGGCGGCTTGACTCAAACTCAAACAGAGTTAGGAATATTAACTTCAGCTAAAGGTGCATTCACATTCACCATTGTTCAGTAATTTTTCATGGGCGAAATTCAATTTCGTGAGGGTAAAAGATTGTTGATTGTATGTCGCAACTGATTCAAGTTGGTCACTCATGCATTTACTACGCTGACCAACAAAAAGCTGCTTAGTTTGAAAGTGACTTCTGTTTGAGTGGTGCTTCATACGTCGCTACACTATTTACAGTGGACATTTTTTTTCTCCATGAAATTTTGCTAAATGTGACTGCACCTTGTCTCACAAATGTTAAGTTTGGTGGCTTCAAAAAATGGATAGACCTCTTAACTCTTTAAGGACATGTAAATATATGAATGTCTGTGTTTTCGGTTTTAACAGTAAGACATTGTAGAAAGAACCGTACGCTGTTTCATTTGCATTTTCAAAAGGAACCTTTACTTTTAAGCGCTTGTTGAGAAATCCACCGGTTTTGAAGCTCTATGAGTCCTCCATGTAAATGCTCCCTAATGTTGGGAAGTGTACTTTTAAATGCGTTTTCAATCAAAGCAGGTTTTTAGTGTGAATTTCTTTTTTTTTCTTTTTCTTTTTTTTTTTTTGATGGGGTCGATAAGAATAGTTATGAGATATGAATGATGCATCTGTTCGTAGATGAATTTGTCACTGAAATTCCAATAGCTGCATCTACATCTTTATATTGCGGGAAATGGCAATGAGCATCTCCATAAACACTACAGAACACAGTTTTTTAAGCGTGGTCATTATTCATTCCCTATGGACTGAATATGCTTTCCAATTTGAGTGTCATTTCATTTCTAATGAGAACAAGCCATTTGCATTTGAACAACAGTTTTGGAGAGCCGGATTATATGATATTGTATGAGCTAGTAAGTGCATGCTTGATTTGTACCTGAGTCTAAACCCCATCGACGCCCTGCACATAGTTCACAATGTTTTAATGAAAAGCTGAAATTGATTATCACTTGAAAGCACTTGTCAGCCG
>CM031966.1:27028630-27078630 GCA_018749465.1 Paracanthobrama guichenoti
ACTCATGGTCCATGGCATAGGAGACTAATTGCTGTTACTTTAATTAAATGCTTAAATTATAGTGCGGAAATAAATATTGATATATATTGCATATATTGATATATATATCGCATATAATATGCATATTTGTTACTCTAGTGTTGACATTCATCAGTTATTGTTCAGAATAACTGGGCTTAATAACAAATGGAATCCAGTAAAAAGAACACCAAGTAACAGCCTGTAACTACACTCATGGTTATATATATATATATTATTTATATATATATATATTATATGCTTTTCTCTTGTCAGTATGCCAATAGAAGGGATTAACTAAGAACGCTCTAGTCAAGTCACGTTTATATAGCGCTTTATACAATACAGACTGTTTCAAAGCAGCTTTACAGTGATAACGGGAAATGATGCATTTCGGCTGTTGTTCAACTGCAGTCAGTTTAGTGTTGATTCAGTTCCATTGTAAAGATTCCATTGTGAAGGCTAGTTCTCCTCTGGCCAACGAACGAACACAGTGTGATTTATGATTCAGGCTGCACCACAAGTCAGAATTCAGACCAGGACTCGAGTTCTAAAATGCTTTGTCAAATGATTCTTCTTGTTTTAAAAGAACTAAAGGTATAGAACTACATTAAAATATGAATGCAAATGCAATACATGAAACTATTAGATAGAGCTTAGAACAATTTTCATTCATTGCTTTAAGTACTAAGCATTTAGCATTCCATTAGTATAACTTTCTTTTTTTAAAAGATTTATTTTTAGAATTGTTGCCTTTATTTTGATAGGATAGCTTGAGTGTATGACCATTCCATATCAGATTAAAATAATGTTTTTATATTAGCCATCTACATCTTACAGATTCAGTATTCATAATTCATCTATAAAGAACAATGCCAAATCAACTTACCATGTTACCTTAATAAAATAAAATTTAATTAACCTTAGAAAGTACCCAGATAATAAATCCAGTCTGAATAATACTTGTCGCATTAGGCACCACAGTAGCCATACACTTTATTTTTTTGAACATTATGTCCAGAATATTATGTCCAACAAATTGAACTGAAAGGGGAAGTCACCACATATTTAATGAAGCTGTGCCCTTTTATTTCACGCACCAGAGTGGTTTATCATGTTAGTGTAACGAGCCACGAGTCCAAAGAGGAAGATGAGGAGACAATAAAAGTACAAATAAAGTACTTTAATCAAAATAAACAAAAAGCAGATATCCCGGCACAATAAAGCAACATAACAGTGAGTATTAAAACGCAGTCAACACCAGACCAATGATCAAAAGGAACTAAAGGGTATAAATACACGCATGATAACAATCTGAATACTTACAGATGAACTAATTAATGAATAACCATGGAAACTAATGATGCCGGGAAACTAAGGACAAAGGAGATGTGAGCTAAAAGTCCTTGAAAATGAGAATCAAACACAATGAAAGTGGACAGAAAGTGGACGAGAGGAACCAGGGAGGAGCCGATGGTGGAAGGATCCAAGATGGGGTGGATAGGAGGAGTAGCCAGGGTGAGTTGATGGAGGGAGGAGCCATGCTGGAGTCTTGGCTGAAGGGACCATGGCAATAATGGATGGAGATAGAATCGTTTGCAGAGTAGATCAGGGTGTAGATGGAAAGCTGAAATGGCTGAATGACTCCGATGGCTTAGGATATTGCGGCGAAGCCACTGCGAAACGTGGTGAAGGTGGAGCCAAGGATCCTGAGGACTGCAGTGAAGATGTGGAGCCTGAGGAGAGAGGAGAAGGGGTGTAAGGACTAAGCGTAGCTGAGGACCCGGAAGTCCATGGCAAAGAGGAAGCGGTGGGACGAGGGAACCTGGTGGAGGCGGAAGGACGACGGTTCCAGATGAAGCCGAGGGAGTGAGAAGTCAAGGCGAAGCTGGTGAGTCGACTGGCAGAGGTGGAGTGAATAGCCCAGAAGCTAAAGGTGGATCAATGGGAACCTCTTGCCTAGACGGTGCTGGCAACCCAAGGCAGATCCACACACTAGATTGGGGTAATGGGAGATGTCGAGGGACTGTAGGGAAACAGCAGAGTCAGAGCCCTGATGGGCAGAGTCTTTCTCCATACCCTCATACTCCACCAGGTGTCCCACGGCAATACACTGTGGTGCCAGCTCACAGACCTGGTCAGACTCTTTATGGGGTTTGAGCTCTGGTACGATGTCCTCTTTTCAGGTTCTGGCTCTCTCATCGTGGCAGGCTTGAGCTCCTCGTCTGCGGTCTGTGAGTGTTTGATCGCAGACTGGACTCTGGAAATGGCGACGTGATGATGGATGTTGGGTGGGGCTGGACGGTTGCACTGTTCTCCTCTTCAGTGTTTCCCCAACTCAAAGGAGGATCCGCAAAGTTGATGTACTCTGCTAGACTCCAACAGGGATCCCCTCTGGGCATGATGAAGTAAATGTCCTCATCCAGCCCACACCAAAAACCTTCCATGAGCTTCATCAAATGTTACTTGGTGGCAGATGTTAGTGAACTCCTCCACATAATCCTCCAAACATGGCCACCTTGGAAAATAAAAATAACTCCTCCACGTAGTCCAGGGCAGCTTCATGGTGCCACATTGATGGCAACGATTTGTATTTTTCTTCTCATTCTTTGGGTCTAGTGTTCTGTAACAAGCAGAGTCCAAAAAGGTACAAATAAGGTAATACTTTAATCAAAATAAATAAAAGCAGATATCCCGGCATGATAAAGTAACAGTGAATATTCTAAAAAAAAAACCAAACAAAAAAAAAAAACACCAGACCAATGAACAAAAGAAACTGAAGGGTATAAATACACACATAATAACAATCTGGATACAAACAGGTGAACCAATTTATGGATAACCATGGAAACTAATGTTGTCAGGAAACTAAGGACGAAGGAAACCGGATGTGAGCTAAAAGTCCTTGAAAATGAGAACCAAGCACAATGAAAGTGACAGTTAGAGAGAATATTTTTTAACTTATTTTGTGTTATATATTATTGGTATATAGTGATGTATAACTTTAAAGGTGGCAAATAGAAGCCAGCAAGGTAAAGATAATCTATTTTATCCAACAGCCTTTTTGTATATAATCGACAAGTTTACAAGAAACTTTTTGACATGCTGATGACATTTATATTAAAAAAGTGTTCTTTTGCATAGTGACACTTGTATCGAGCTCCATTTCTGATCCCGAAGTATTTTGCTCTATACAGTCTTACTGACTTTATATCTTGTGTTGTTTCTTTCTTATGGCAACCCTTGTTGGGCTCCTCCAGAACAGTTAGTGTTGACCCCTCTTAGCCAGGACTCCCCCCTCCGGCAGGACCAGCCCGTGGGATCCAACATGTGCTCCCATCTGGCAGAAAGGTTTGAGAAAAGTGAGTGCCCTGCCCAAGATGGCCGCTGCCTCCCGCTACTGCTTGGAGCCTCACAGGTGCATGAAGCCACCCCTTCCTTCAGTCCACACTGCATGGATAGACTAATAAAGCTAACGTTCTCTGCACTCTTTCATCACATGCACAGGGTCATTCCTACAGTTTGGTTAATTTTGGACTGAGCAGGTTTGTTGAAAACTTGAATAATTGAGTAAATCTTTTATTAGCTTTATCAGAGAGGAGAAACATGTCTATCAGAAAACACGCCGGTCAAGCCCATGCAATAACCTAATAATCCTGACCAAATTTAAATTGACACAACAGGGTGGTGGATATGTTATGTTTTATATTTTTAGATAAGTGTTCTAAAACCTAGGTAGATACATTTTTATGACTTGGGCTGTATTTAACATACACCTGCAAACTTCCCTAAGCACTTCCCCTCTGGCAAATCCCCACTGTCATTTTGAAGTGCGTTTAAGTCCATTTAAGGCAAGTAATTTCACTCGGCGGCCATCTTTGAAACGCCTCTCTGGCAGCTATTTCAGTCATGCAAATACAGCTCCTGTCTCTTTGAATGGGGAAACATCAAATTCTCAGAAGAAACCATGAAATCTGACAGCATCTGTCTCATAAATTTTGTTTCTAAATGTTCAAATCATGACAACTTTTTTCAGGCTGGACCAGCCAGTGCGCATGGGCAGTCATGAGCGCATCCGGAGCTTCTAAAGGCAGCTGCAGTGAGGCAAAGAATTTACCAATTGGCTACTGGCTCTTTTTATTTAGAAGGTGGAACAGAGCACCGTCTTTGTATATCTACAGTGCTAATGTTGTTGCAATTGCTTTCCCTCCAAGGAAATGATGTCACTTATAGTAAATCATGTGATTTAGCGTATGTGCTAGATTTTAAAGGGCAAGTAGCACCAATGCAACAGGGTGGACTGGAATGGTTTTACACCTTAAAAATATATTTGCCACAACAATTATGTTAAAAACATAATTGAACAATTATGTATTTTATGTCAAAGAATTTGTAACCTTTATTTCAAAGAGATTTATATAACCTTATATTTCAAAGAGATATATATATATATATTATATATATATATATATATATATATATATATATATATATATATATATTCTTGGGTACTAATAATTCTATGCATGGAAAAGGATGTGGCATGAAAGTTAATTACATATTTTACATAAAATGTTATTGTTTCATGGGGACATAAAATCCACCAAACTGTAAGAATGACCCCACACAGACATGGTATGCATCAATGCATCATTACAGAAATAACAGTCCTTTTGGTGTTGATGCTAGTTAGTAAGCCAGGGGTTAGACTGTGACGCTTGCATGGCTTGTGCATGAGGTTGCGGGTGGCTGACGTGCCTGGTGGTGTAAGTGAACAATCTCACCTGCACTCCGGGATAAGCCCCGGTCAGGATTAGATACAGGTGAAGTTGCAGAGCCGACAGAAAGAGGATTACCTTCCCTGGTCACTGTGCCTGTAAAGAGGCTTTCATTCTTCATTCACCCTTTTCCATCGCCATAGCTACCCAGGCTACAAGCACATCCCCTGTTGCCCTTGGGGGCCACCAGGACCTGTGGGTCACCTTGGCTACGGGACCAACATGCCACGCCGAGGGCGCAACAGGTCTAGGCGGGGCTCTGTAGGTAAAGGGTTTCTGGACTTCTGGTGGAGCGACCACACGTGAGCATGTGGGAGCTAGGGATGGGTGGCTCGATCCTGAAATATTGATACTTCTGATACTGATGCTACATTTAAGATGGATCCACATAAAATCGATCCTCAGTGGTTTATTTGAATGCTTTAATTATTTAATTAGCATGAAATTGAATATGCATTACTAGGTTTAAAGGGAAAAAGAACTTATAGATAGTGTATAGTGTAGCTTATCTCATGAGCAGAATGCTAAAAAGCACAAGAAGTCACAGCAGGGTCATTGTCAAAAAAAAAAACATTTAAAAAAATTATTCATTTTCCAACTTCTGTTGATTTTCCAAAAATACTGAAGTTTTGAATTCAGTTAATTCATTCTCCCATTAACGTTGATAAGTGTTTATTAACATTGTCATTGACATTATTACTATTCATAAGGACAGCCTGAATTTTATTCATTTTATTTCACACAAAGAAAATTCTACGCTGGTGTCAGTGTCACCTCAAAATACTTATAATCAGACTACGTACATTTTATAATTGAACATTTTTATAAAATATTGATAATTTATTTTATGAAAATCCTTTACACAAACATTAATGTAAAACCAATAATGTTTTAATTAACTCATTTGAACTAATGTGAACTTTGACCTTAGAAGTACTTTTACTTTTTAAGATTTAACATTGAGAACAGGACAACAAAAATGTCAAGGGACAAGCATTTTAAATTAATTATTTAATGAATTACATATTTAAATGTATTTAAATAAATGTAACCTTCCTCTAAGTAGAGGAAAACAATGGTATAATTGTACCCTAAGGACCAATCGTGTATCTTTTAAAGGTACAATTTTGTTTTATACAAACAAAATTGTACCTCCACTGTACTTTTTTTTTTTTTTTGAAAGAGAGTGCAGACACTTAATACACTCAAATCAATATCATAGTATTTAATAAACAACATTATGCCTTTTAGACATATACATCTCTTTGAAATCTTTTTCATGATTGAAAAGTCAAGGGACAGATTTGTCATAATTTGATAATGACCTAGGACAAACAGAGGCTGCAATGCTATTCACTTGTAGTGTTCTATGAAAGAAAGACAATCATTTTGGCGCCTTTGTTAATATTCAATTGCTATGATTACCTTCAGAAATCACAAAAACGTTATATTTATTTGAGGTATCGGCACTGATATGTTCAAGTACTTGCCTTAGAATTGAATGAATAACTGTTCGCCCATCCCTAGTGGGATACTGTAGCTGTATGCAGTTTGCAAATGAAGACCCTCCTTGAGCATGTAATATTTTCTGTCTTTGAATTTTTCTGGGTTGTCTGTATGACCTCTGTACCACTATAATGATTTGCTGGTTCACTGTCCTCTTGAACCCATTCCAGTGCCATTGTGTTGCCGTAGCAGAAAATTCTAGACAATAGAGGAATTTGACACCCATTTGAACAGCATGACCATAGTCTGACTAATCAGAGTAGTATAATACAGACTGAGAGATGTGCAGTGATATTGCATGGAATAAGAGAGGCCCGCTGAATGAATGCATGCAGGTATAAGAGAATGCGGTGGGTAAAATGAGTACGGTTACAAAGGCATAGGGATGAATAATGCAACCCAGGGCTATTCATAATTTAAAAGCATGCTGCTTTTTAGTGGTGAAAAGCTGGCGGATGGCCAGATCTCCACACTCACCCCACACTGTGCTTAGGGTCAAACTCAGTGATGGGTTAACACATGACAATCAAATGCACATATGTAATTGACATGTCTTTTAAAAAAATAAAAAAAAACATTTTAGGATCTCTTATATTTTTATATTTATTATATATATGTATATTATACATTTATAATACACTTATTTTTATTTTTGGAAGGCAAGTGTTCAGTTATGTTTTGAGTTGAAATGTACCATACCTTTCTGTATCAGTTGTGTTTGGGTGTGATTTAGTCACACAAAAACAGACATTAGTCTTTCTTTCTTGGTTTCTTTCTTATCTGAGGGCAAAAGTCAGTGCAGCTCTTAACTTCCCAGTTTTATCAGCACATGTTGGGCAATTTGTGAAATGAGTGCTTATTGATAATCTTAACCGGCCTGTGTCCTTTATGAAAAGTTTATGTGTCCAGTCTATGTACTGCACTTCATTTACCATTATGTTGCTGATTCCACGGTTCTGTGATGTTAATCAGGTACAAAGTGTCTGCCGGTCTGTCCATTTGTGAGTAACTGAAGCTTTCATCTGTCGCTAAATAAAATTTAAGCCGCATCTCATGGGCCTTGTATCGATCATTAAGATTGAGTGGCTGAGTTGGGGATTGGAAGAATAAGAAAGGGAGAAGAAGAGAGTGATCACTCAGAGCAGGATATGTGACGCATGATGAAAAGTGGGTCATACCGGATTCTTTACCCTAGTGAGGAGCTCTGATGAACTTCTATGGTCCAAGTTGCTTTGATTGTTTTTGCCGTGAGGCAGGTCTGGAAACATGACGGATGTTAAAAGTAGTGGTTTGCAGCTGGTGGGTCACAGAAAGGAAAATATAGGGGAAGTAGAAAAAGGGGTCAGTGGGGTTCTTGACTCAGTTTTAAAGAACCAATTTAATTCTTAAAAATTAATCCAAAAAAATGAAAGAATTACAACAAAAATAATTAAAACTAAATCCATAAATGATCTTATGATGGGAAGCCCTAAAAGGTTCTATATCTATAAGCGCCTGACAGGACCCTTTAAGGTTCTGCCTCAAAAGAGACTTACAAAGATGCATAACAGCTACAAGTGTATGCATTACTTGCTTTATGCAAGCACTATATAGGATAAATCACTATAGCCTACAGGATTTACCCTATTATACTTTATCGACACGAATTGATAGGTCAAACAGCCCCCAAATAGTCTCTAAATAGAGCATCCGGCTGTCTTTGAGTTCACATGAACAACAGTTAAAGTTACATTTCAGGCTACAAAAGAATACCATAAATCCTCCGTCCAATTAGGCTTAAGACATCGATAGTCATGCAGACCTATAACAACCCAGCCACAACACATAATTTGGAATAACATGCCTTACCTTCCTTTGCTGTTCATCCAGAAATCCAAGAAGTGGATATTCGTTTCTATTTTTTCTATGAATCTTTGCGTTAACATGTACTAAACATGAGTGGAATGTGCACCGCAGCGCCACCACACCTTGATGCTCATGACAAGAATAGCATGTATAGTTATCTTTATTGAAGTGAATTAGGTTTAAATCGCCATCATGCATGCATGAATGAATTATATTTTTTTCAATTTTACACATAATCAACGATGGTCACATTACACACAACTGAAATTTCACGTCAAAATAACACATTGTCAGTAGTTCGCACCCTGGTTATATATTTTGTTGACTTGTTGTACTTGCATTATCCCACATGTTTCCAGGAATGTTTAAATCTAGAGAAATAAGCAATTTTAACCAGGACACGGACCGTGTCCATGCGTCGCCTATCAATGACATCATTACCCACCCCCCCTCGATTTCCGAAACCATGGAAACACCAAAGATGCTTTAATATATTATGTTTTATTAGACAGGTGAGCAACTGTTTGGATACATTAATCAACAGAAAATGAATCATTGTTATATAAGTTAGTCTTATTGTTTAAATCTCATTTTCTTGATTTACCGCGAGTATCATGTTTTACCATGCCTAATATCAATCTACCTTACTTCAGTGTGCAACAAGTGTCTCATAGTAGCCGCTGAGCAAACGCACAGATTAGCATTATAACATAACTTTCAACACACTCAAATGTATCAAATATGATAAAACAGCGCTGCGTTACCCCACATACGCATGACGGGAAGAAGCGGAAGCGGTCGTCTGCGGCATAATAAAAGCTCCACTACTCTTGAGCCGTGTGTCGTGCTCGTCTCTCATTAGCAATCGCTCCAGCGGCCTCGTTCCGCTCCAGCGGCTTTCAGCCTCACCCTGCTTCACACTACAGTAACGTTAATAAATCTTTAATACATTAGCTCATCCATGAATATGATTTCTGCCTGAGTCCCGTCGGATTCTTTTCCTCCGGCTGAGGTGAAGACAACAATTCCCATGATTCCGTGAAATCAAGGCGCCATCAAGCTACACCTTTGTTTTGAATAAGCGACTTTTAGTGGCGACAATTACATATTGTGCCTTTAAAATTAAAGATTTTTTTCCAGCTAATGCACAATAAAAAAACAAAGACAGCTAATCAGAATCCACCAGACTTTAAAGAGCTTGAGCATTTAAAGCGACAGACAACATAATTGCAGCATGCACTTAAAATAAACAGAATGTTATCGTCCATTGTTATCAGTTATCAGTTTTTGGTGTGAACGGGTTTTAGAGTGTATAATTATGCATAGTTAGGATAGCAAAATGAATATGCTTATTAATTAAAATAATAATAATAATAAATAAATAAAAGACTTCTTATTTATTTTGAACCTCAAAGGCCATGCATCAAACTTTTTGAAACTTTATAGTATTGTAGTGCAAAATCTTATAGTTAATATAATACAATATTTGGCCCAGTGTCATAATTCTGCATATTACTGGATCTGTGAAGGTTAAGTTTAATAATTATAATATCAATACATTTCAATTTCATTTCATACATTTTGTATGATAAATGGTACTTGATGTCCAATGTAAAATCTGGATCCTGAAGCAGAACCAGTTGAGAGCCATTGCAGTTTAAACCATTCCCACTAGTTCACTGCTGTAGTTCATGTTGCAATTAAGTCTGAAGTCACCTTGGAAGATACGTTAGCCATAATTTATGACTCCATAAAAATACATTTAAGGGCCAGTGTCTTCTGTACTAAAATATATGACACCTTACATAATTACAAGTTCACACAATTCTCAGTTAGTGGCAAGATAGTTATCAGTGGTCAAGCTGGCCTCTGGCACCAAAGAGATGGGTGCTTGATATATTTACACCCTGCACCTCGTAACTTAAGACTACAAGCAAGAGAACTATGCAGAATGCATTCTCAGAAAGCAAAAAGATTTGATGGAGATACAGCCCTTAGCATGATCATGTGGGACGTTTTAGCTGATTCTTTTGGTTTATGGTTTTGCATGACTGACGTACAGATAAAAGGCTAGATATGGTTCAAGAGACAGCATGGTTTTGTCTCGATGGGGGGAAAAAAAAAATGGGGCGAAATATTCTCACGCAACATTCATATACTGTTTTCTTGCAAGCAAATTAGTAGGAAATGCAAATCTTGCGAGAGTTTTTGGGAAAAAAGTTTTAAAATTAATAAAAATGTGTGTGTGTGTATATATGTATATGTGTATATATATATAATATGTGTGTGTGTGCTGTGTATAATTATTATGTGTATTTGAATATACATGCATAAATGTATATATTTAAGAAATAGTTGCATGTATATACTGTATATATATTTGTCATTTATATATAAATATTTTATATATAAATGTATATATTTTTTCCTTTAAATATACACATGCATGTGTGTGTATTTATATAGTATACATAATAATTCTACACAGCACACACACATATATTATGTAAACACAAACTTTTATTTTGGATGCAGCCCTTAACAACCCTAATTTATTCAGTTTTTTTATTTTTTTTATAATATAATTATTTTGCCGACGTCAAAATCTGTAAGTCAAACCTTTTGAAACGTTGTGGTATTCTTAGCGCAAAATCTTTTGTTAATAAAAATACAGTATGTGGTCCAGTGCATATTAATAATTCATAAATCCCACAATATTCAGATCAGTGGTCTAAAAATATGTTTTTTAAATGACATTATTTAACCTTTATTTGTTCCCCTATAACCTAATGACATAATATTGACAATATGACCTTCAAACATGAACCCTGTGAGAAACCACATTCATGGCTACAGGTGAAATTTCCATCATAACAAGGAGGAGCAAATGAACAGGAAGTGAGCGCGTTTAGTGCCTTTTGATCCATATTGTGGAGACAGACCAGTTGTGTCTCCCGAGCAGTGCCTGCGCCTTTAAGTGTAAGGTTTTTGTGTTGTCTGACTGCGGGTAACGCTGTAGTTAGACGCGGACAGAGAAAGTGCGCTGTCTGGAGGGAAACCATCTTCTGTCACTGCAAAGACACAACGGAGTGGAGCCTTATAAAAACATCCACAGATTGCCCGAGGCGGCCCAAATGACACGGTGGGAGAGGGTTTGGGGCTTGTCTATTAGAGAGGCTGACTGGAATGGGAGAAGTGACGCGTGTAGTCCATCTCTCCACGCCCGCTTTCGATCATGCAGCAGCTGGGTAAACTCTCCTGTCACATCCAGACATGGCTGTTATTTACCGAGCATACATTATTTATTATGTGCGGAAAATAATTATTTGGCAGTGGTCTGTGATGCTGCAGCATTTGAGAGTGAATCGCAGCGTACGCGTGACTGTGTCTCAAACCCCACGCGACGCGCCGCTATCGCTTCTCGATGCATTGAAGCCGTACGTCATCGCATAACGTTCACCTCGGACCAATCAGCTGTAAGCTCGAGGCTACTCCTGAATAAATAACATAATTTTTTATCGATTCGTTAATATATATTTGTTAAAAATCAAATATTATTTAATGGTTAGAAATAAAAAAATAATAATAATGAATTATTACAAATATAAGTATTATGTTTAAAATTATGAGTGATGTAGCTTCAGTTTAATTTTTTTTTTTTTTTTTTTTTTTTTTTAAATATAATTTTATTTCGGAAAAAAAGCTATGCTACGCGTAGATTGGGAGAGATTAAATTAATATGCGCATCAGGCGCGTATGATGCCTAAAATGCTGTCTAGGTAGGCAGCTCGCTAGGTTTTGAGACACAGCCATTTGTCTCGTTGCTTTTAGTTTCAGCTCATCGTGAATACACAGGTGTTTCCACGGAATAAAGAGGCTTTTATAAAGATAAACAAATGCACAAGGTTTCCTACAAAGGTGTTTGCTGCGCCATTGTGCTCCCATCAGCACATTCTATACAGGGGGTCCCGTGGGCGTCGCGCATATGCTGTATCGGTGACGGAGCTTTTGCTCGTGGATGATGAGGACGATGATGATGATGAGGATGGGGGGAAATGAAAGGGACGGGGAGGGCGGTGCACCGAGGGAAACGTCATTGACGCCAGGGGCGGCTTGCATCAGCACACAGTAGTAGTGTTAGTGGCCAGCGCACTGAACTGTAAACCACCTTTCTATGTCTGTTCTTCCTCCTGTCTTGTTCCACACACACTCACGCTAGCCTCGCCTCTCTCCCATCACTCGAACGGTGCAGGACCCGCGTGCTCGGCCGCAGGCTACCGCAAGGCAGAGGATGAGATGTCCGGAACCACATCACAGGCGGACCCGATAGATGCCACAGCGAGGATCGTGCTGCTCAACAGAGCCCAGACCACCAAATTTTGTGACAACCATGTCAGGTGAGTTCATTCAAGTCTTTATCGTATTGAATAGGGAAATATAACATTGCAGTTTTAATTTATTATAGCTTGTTTTAGTGTTGGCTGCTCTTAGTGTATTCTCTGTTTAAAATGTGAGCATGATCAAGGCTCCGTTATTATTATTGTGCTCTTTATGGCTGTAAATGAGCTATTTTAAAAGAATGTTAAAGATGCTGCAAACTATTGTATCTTTGTTGCAGAGCTCTATGGGTGTCTCTTTAAATGAGAAGGAAAAGACTCTCTCTCTGTTGTTAGTCTAATATAAACGCATAGGCTCAGCATTTAACAACAAGAAAACAATACTACAATATATATATGTATATAATTTTTTTATTTGCACTGGCAATTAAACGTTTATGGTCAGTAATGATTTTGAAAGAAGTCCCTTATGCAAGGCTTCTTTAATTTGAGAAAAAACAGTAATATTGTTAAATATGATTTATAATTTAAAATAATTATTTTCTATTTGAATGTTTTAAAATGTAATTTATTTCTGTGATGGCAAAGCTGAGTTTTCAGCGTCATTACTCCAGTCTTCAGTGTCACATCATCTTTCAGAAATCATTCTGATGTGCTGATTTGGTGCTCAAGAAACATTTCTAATTATTAACAATGTTAATATTTTTGTGGAAACCATGATGCATATTGTTTTTCAAGATTTATTGATGAATAAAAAAATCAAAAGAACAGCATTTATTTGAAATATAAATCAAGTAACAAGTATTTACTGTCATTTTATTCAGTTCTTTAAAAAAATAAATAAATAGTGAAACCTTTGAACGGTAGTGTATATGTATATTTATATATGACATTTTTATTAAGTTGCTTAAGTTTTATAAATTTTGTGTTTTTATGCACAAAAGTTCAAAAATAACTAAAATAATACACTAATTTATTTAATAATAAAATATATACAAAATCTTCTTAAAGTTATACAAAGGTAAAGATGTATGATTCTCAGTAAAGAATACAAGTGTATTGATGTTGGCTTGAAATCCACCTTAATTTTTCTTTCTTTTCAGCTCATTCACAGTTCATTTAAAGTTTTCAAGTCATTTCAAGTTGAGTGGTTAAGTTGTTTACTTAATTAGCCTGTCCATTTTCACCAGTTTGGCTCATTCAGAAAGATGTGCGCACTTCAGAGAGGGGTGATATGCCATCAACAGTGTGATCAGCCAGTCACAACAATGCAGAGGCGTTGCCTCCTCCTATTGCCCCTGTATTTCGCAGTCACTAAACTTTTTGTTTTTACCTGTATTATTAATTATTGATGCCTCATCACCACCAACACAGCTGTTCCAATACTTTATGGTCCAACATAAAGATAATCTTATTAACTTCTAATGCTATGAGACTGATTACAAAAATAATTGAATCAAGTTAAGGTTTTCCCTCAGGGAAACTCCATGCTAAATGTATGCAAGTACACATTGAATGTGACATCCGAATAGCTTCCATTAAGTGAAGTACTCTGTCAAAGATTTCCTGTGAGTACACCAAGGTCATGTTCCGGGCCATGCTTGGCAAGAGTTCATCTGCAGTTCCAGAACAAAACGTCTTTTGGTCTCCAAAGTGCCCAAGTCCTCTAAAGACTTGAGTGTTTTTTTTATCTGTTGGATGGCTATTATATCAGTTTGATATGCAATGAAATTCTGCTGATGACAAAATGGCACTTTTTAAATCTGTATAAATATGATTGTGTTACGAAAATGATAAGTCAATACTTGCAACAAAAGCCTGGTGGATTTGGATCTCAGATCACTTTCATATTAGTGCCATAATATGGAAGCTCATACAAAATCAACCTCTCAGTACAGAAAACACTCACCCACACACTCATTATCGATCCACCAGTATATTCTAAAGATTCAATTCTGCTCTAAAAGGCTCTATTTTGGTTCCTGCAACAACATTATGGCGGCCTTTGAAATACATAGCCGTTTTGTCATTGGCTAATTTCAGATCAGATGGAGCGCTGACCTTTTCTGCTCATCAGCTTCTCAGCACAATGCCTCTCTGACTGGAGCAGTGGAAATTTTAATAAGAATTGTTCAGATCACTCTCTTATTCCTTGATCTTCATGTTTTATTTACAAACTGGTTTCTGCTTCCCATTGCATTGGCATCAATTGGTCAGCTGTCAATCACAAAGTAACTAGATCAACAAATCCAGCAGTGCAATCATCCATATCAGTCTTTTTGGGTAACCCCAGGTACTACACATTATGGTGACCGCGGTTTGGGTTACTGTGTGTGTGATTGGACCGCTGAATGTTAATGAAGGGGATCGTATGAATGGTTTCAGCCACTCTTTGATGTCAACGATAGCCTGCCGTACTTCCAGGTCAGCTACCGAGCTGCTGTTTGACGCCGTAGTGTGGGTTACACTGGGTGTGTTAGGCTGTGAACTCATTGCCGATGAGCCCAGAAGGGTGTCATGTTTACAAAGAGGATCAAACTCACACAAGTACACACGCTGTATTATAGAAACATGCTTACGATTGGATTTACACAATACGTGCCTCCAGATGTGGATACAAACAAACACTGACTCATGTGTAGATTTAGATGGACAGCCTTGGGATGGAGGCAAATTTGTAGTCCCGGAGGTTATTTTTAGGGATTCTTAACAGCTATTTTAATGACTGTAAAACATTTACCGCTGCAATCAGCTATTCAAGAGCTACTTAGGGGTTCGATCAATACAGATAATTGACAGACATGCCGAGAAACATCCATCTTAACAGCCCAAACACTTATTTTGGGATTATTTATCTAAATTTAATGCAGTGAGCAATGACCTGTCAGGTGTTTGTGAAAGCATATGGATGCTGGCTTTCAAAACACTTACGAATGCTTTTTTCATAGAAGCCTGTGTGGAGCTAATCCTAAATTAGTGCCCTCATGGCCGTGGTTGTGTATATATAGATGTTTTAAAATAGTTTAAAGCTGATAAACACATCAATTTTCCCTTTTCTCCCTCTAGCACGGCTAAATACGGGATCCTTACCTTCCTGCCACGGTTCTTGTACGAACAGATCAGGCGAGCGGCTAATGCCTTCTTCCTCTTCATTGCTCTTATGCAGGTATGACACTTGGGATGGTCAGACAACTGTACGGACTACATCTGCTTTGTTTTGAGCACCTCAAAGTACAAAATGTGTTGCTCATGTTGATCACGTTCAAGGGGGATATCCATCCGAGGAGCCATGTTGTTAATGCTGACCATGTGATTTTCTCAGTCATTTGCCAACATGTCCATTTGTGTATTATGTCCATTTTTGGAAGTGGTCCACTATTTTACTCTCATCCACTTTGAGTCACTATCTACTCTCAATAACTGCTCCCACACAATCCAACTAGATAGGCCAGTATTGCATGAAAAAGAGTGAGCAAAAAAGCTAAATAGCTAAAAGGTTTCTTCATTGTGTCATGTTTACTCATTGCAGTGCTTTATATACCTCAAATATTCTGGCTAACACTTTTCTGAAATGTTAAACTTCTACGATTAATTCAGCCTTAGTTTTGAAGTCTTAAAAGAATAAAGCTAGCTTTTGATGTTTAAATGGATAGTTTATCCAAAAGTTAAAATGTACTAATTTACAAACCCTCATGTCGTTCCAAATCTGTATGACATTTTTATTTTATTTTGATAATTTACTCGTAACAATAGAAGATGACTAGTGCTTTTAAACTCTAAAAAAGGACCATAACTATAGAGGTTTTCGCACCGGGTAGTTCTAGGAACTACCTACAAGGGTGGTTCCCCGAGAACTAAAGGTTCCTCTGTTTTCCTGGTTGCATTTGCACCGCCAGTAGGAACTCTGAAGTGACAGAAGCCGTGCTTGTTGTTGTGACTTTTATTTTGAGCACACAGCTCTCACATTCTCTGTTTTCATTAGTTTACGATCTGTTTAACAGTCCTGTCTAATATTATTAGATAGAACTGTTACACAAAGAAAGTAGACAGTATATGAAAAAGTATTAGCGTTTGCCGTGTGGCTTATGTCGCTAGCTTAGCCGAAATACATAATCATGTTTCGCTTGGTCCCCTCAAAGTTGTGTTTTTCCTTTTAGCGTAAAGTTTGAGAGGTCCATCTATTACCGTTTTCCATGTTCGCAGAGTTCGTCTCTGGAGTAAATATATATAGGTTATAATTTGTGTGTTTCCACAGCTTTTTAAAAATGGCAGGTGCTGGTGTTTTGTGTGCGTTCGTCCAATCAGCATTCACTTACGTACCTGGTAGTTCCTATTGTGCTGGGTTAGAGCCTACTCTAAAGCAGGAGCTAATTTATGTCCCCCAAAAGGAGTTCCTAGAACTAAAATCAAACACGCCAAAATCCGGGTACTTCCGCCAATAATTCTAGGAACTATGAAAAGGTTCCTCCAGTGCGTAAAAATAGTCCATACAACTTGTAGACTATATTCCAAATCTTGTGAAGTCATACAGATTAGGATTCTGTTTTCCCTACCTAATTTTTTTCATTTTAAATGGGACTTTGCTAAAGCATATTGTTGTACCACCAAGTAAAGTACCTCATTTTATGTTTATCTGTTTACATTTTTCAAATGCAGCAAATCCCTGATGTCTCACCGACGGGTCGCTACACAACACTGGTGCCCCTTATCTTTATTCTGACAGTGGCTGGGATCAAGGAGATCATTGAGGATTATGTGAGTATTCTGCTGAATAGAGCGCTGCATTGACGTTAAACTGTCCAGACCTTGTTTTGACAACACAGGATAAGTGCATTGTCTTTGAAATGCAGTTAAAGTTGTTGGATGAATAATGCTGATGATATGTCGCGTGTTGTGTTCTCACAGAAAAGACATAAAGCAGACAATACGGTGAACAAGAAGAAGACAACAGGTTGAGTGTTACAATCATATATGTGTATCAGGGTCAAAAATTAACTAGGACAACTTGCAAACAAAAATGCCCTTAAAAAATTAAGGGCTAGAAGTGCTTTGTTACATAACATTTTATATATTTTGAAATGCTCTATTTAAGTTATGGGTTTAGTGCTTTTGCAGTCATGGTAGTGACCTATATCTGTCAAATGTGGATTCACTGGTAGCTAATATGAAGTGGATTTTAAATTAAGCTCTGAAAACACCATTAATAGATACAATATTAATCATTATACATGTTTAAAAATATTTTTATAAACCACCTTTAAAAACACAAATTTAATAGTTTAATTTAATAATATTAAATATAACATAATTAAATATCAAATGACTATTGATTTTTAATGTTTAATATATAGTTTACATTATAATTTTGTGATGCCAAATTCCTTCAGCATTAAATGATAAAAAAAAAAAAAAAAATGAATTATGCAAAATAGTATAGAATTTTACTATATATCTAAATATATATTCGGCTATATATCTGTAATAATAAATAATTATTGGCTTTTTGTTATTGGCCAGAATTTTAATGTCATCCCTAGACTTTATAAGCTGCTTTTTTTTTTTTTTTTTTTTTTTTTTTGAATTAGCATATATTGTTCATAATTATTTTTCAAATATTTGACTTAACACACAGTGGGATGCCAATGTCTTTTAGAAGTTTAGAAGAAATATGCCCTCGTGAGAAAATCTAAATTAAGAGGCAATATTTGCTCCTAAAACAAAGTACATTTCTAGTTTATATATTCATAAGGATAATTTTTCTGATGATGTCATTGTTTTCTAGTACTACTGCGTAACGGAGCATGGCAGACCATCATATGGAAGCAGGTAACCCTGTATTTTTGTCTCTTTCTGCATCTTTTTTCTTATTCTACTCCTCCTTCCCTCCTTTCGGTCAATGATGCTTTCACTATGTTTTAGTAACACCTGCTTTTTCAGCCCACCTCTCACTGCAGTTTTTTTTTTTTTTTTTTAACTCTCTCTTGATTTTTGTTCATCCAGCTGTGTGTTGCTCCTCCTTTCTATGTTTCCAAGCACTGTGGTCTATTTCTTAATCTCATTTTCTTCCTCCTCATGCTGTTGCACTGCTGCACCTGCCCACTAGGTGGCAGTGGGAGACATAGTCAAGGTGACCAATGGGCAGCATCTCCCAGCTGACATGGTCATAGTGTCCTCCAGGTCAGCACCACAGTGTATTTGTGTGTGTATCCGTGGGATTTGTCTTGCTGTGTTTGTGCTGTAGTGTGATTTATAGATGTGAAAAATAAGTTACATGTGATTTTTGGAAATATGCTTCAGTGAAATATTTGTGTATTTAAATAAATATTTCAGTTTGTGTGTGTGTTGTGTTTATATTTGTGTTCAGCTGTTTTGTGTTAAATCTGCGGCTGTTTTTCTCACAGTGAGCCTCAGGCGATGTGCTATACTGAAACATCCAACTTAGATGGCGAGACCAACCTAAAGATCCGACAGGTACATATTACAAAAGCCTTGTGTGTTTTGTATGTTGTGTTCTAAGAGTATAACATCAGGGGTCACCAAAAGGCCGGACAAAATTTTTTTTTTAGAGATCACACTGGTGCCACCACCATGTTCCTTAATTGATAAGAGCTGCCATTTCTGTTTCACATGAGAAACATCAAACGGCAAACAAAGCAAAAGCAGAATAATAGATACTGCAGCGTGAGCTCAGAACAGGTTTACTCACGGGCCGATCTCGATCATGTGACCCTGTTACTACACGGTGCTGGGAGATCAAGTGAGAAAGTGTTTGAATTCGCCACAGAACAGAATTAATAACATCGCAGCGAGTTCTAATGAGAAACATTCAAATTCAGCACAGAATTCTCTGTTATAAACCATAGATATCAGATCAAACAGTGCTGACGTGGAAGCCAGGAGAAACATTGTGCCATGAACGAACAAGTCATAGAAGACTTTTCACCAATATTTACCATGGATTTAATGTAGTTACACTAACTGTAACCATGGTATTATGGCATAAACAGTCGGATGTTTTTACATTATTCGTTTCTGGGTTCATGCAACCATTTGAGAGTGAAATTCACACTTCACAGTTTTTCCAGCACTTCAAAGCTCTAAATATTATCCAATTTAAGTGTTATTTTTAATGTGGTGACCAAAAAAATGTTTTGTTTCTCCTTCAAAGATTGTCCCCATTTGTTAAACTAAAAGTTTCAAGGTGTAGGAAAACTAACACTTGTTGGCAAACAAACTCTTTTATAAAAAAAAACACTATAACCAGTAGATAGCGACCAGAGAAGCACTTATTGGCTTATTAGTCATTTCCAATCCATATATATATATATATATATATATATATATATATATATATATATATATATATAATACAGGTGCTGGTCATATAATTAGAATATCATCAAAAAGTTGATTTATTTCACTAATTCCATTCAAAAAGTGAAACTTGTATATTATATTCATTCATTACACACAGACTGATATATTTCAAATGTTTATTTCTTTTAATTTTGATGATTATAACTGACAACTAAGGAAAATCACAAATTCAGTATCTCAGAAAATTAGAATATTACTTAAGACCAATACAAAGAAAGGATTTTTAGAAATCTTGGCCAATTGAAAAGTATGAATATGAAAAGTATGAGCATGTACAGCACTCAATACTTAGTCTGGGCTCCTTTTGTCTGAATTACTGCAGCAATGCGGCGTGGCATGGAGTCGATCAGTCTGCGGCACTGCTCAGGTGTTATGAGAGCCCAGGTTGCTCTGATAGTGGCCTTCAGCTCTTCTGCATTGTTGGGTCTGGCATATCACATCTTCCTCTTCACAATACCCCATAGATTTTCTGTGGGGTTAAGGTCAGGCGAGTTTGCTGGCCAGTTAAGAACAGGGATACCATGGTCCTTAAACCAGGTACTGGTTGCTTTGGCACTGTGTGCAGGTGCCAAGTCCTGTTGGAAAATGAAATCTGCATCTCCATAAAGTTGGTCAGCAGCAGCAAGCATGAAGTGCTCTAACACTTCCTGGTATACGGCTGCGTTGACCTTGGACCTCAGAAAACACAGTGGACCAACACTAGCAGATGACATGGCACCCCAAACCATCACTGACTGTGGAAACTTTACACCGGACTTCAAGCAACGTGGATTGTGTGCCTCTCCTCTCTTCCTCCAGACTCTGGGACCCTGATTTACTTTCATCAGAGAACATAACTTTGGAGCACTCAGCAGCAGTCCAGTCCTTTTTGTCTTTAGCCCAGGCGAGACGCTTCTGACGCTGTCTGTTGTTCAAGAGTGGCTTGACTCAAGGAATGCGACAGCTGAAACCCATGTCTTGCATACGTCTGTGCGTAGTGGTTCTTGAAGCACTGACTCCAGCTGCAGTCCACTCTTTGTGAATCTCCCCCACATTTTTGAATGGGTTTTGTTTCACAGTCCTCTCCAGGGTGCGGTTATCCCTATTGCTTGTACACTTTTTTTTCTACCACATCTTTTCCTTCCCTTCGCCTCTCTATTAATGTGCTTGGACACAGAGCTCTGTGAACAGCCAGCCTCTTTTGTAATGACCTTTTGTGTCTTGCCCTCCTTGTGCAAGGTGTCAACGGTCGCCTTTTGGACAACTGTCAGGTCAGTCTTCCCCATGATTGTGTAGCCTACAGAACTAGACTGAGAGACCATTTAAAGGCCTTTGCAGGTGTTTTGAGTTGATCAGCTGATTAGAGTGTGGCACCAGGTGTCTTCAATATTCAACCTTTTCACAATATTCTAATTTTCTGAGATACTGAATTTGGGATTTTCCTTAATTGTCAGTTATAATCATCAAAATTATGTGTAATGAATGAATATAATATACAAGTTTCACTTTTTGAATGGAATTAGTGAAATAAATCAACTTTTTGATGATATTCTAATTATATGACCAGCACCTGTGTGTGTGTGTGTATTTTATATATATATATATATATATAATATACAATTTTTTTTTTTTTTTTTTTGACGTTTGCTTTTCAATTTTTATTTAGACATTATGAAATCACTATTATAAAATATTAAATCAAGAAATAATTTTTTTGTCAAAGTTTGACTTTTTTGTACCAAAGTATGAAGCAGGAAAAGTCTCATGAAAGACAAACTTTTCTTCAAATTGTGACTGAAGTACACAGAAAGCGAGTAAAGAAAACTCTTTTTAAAAATTACTAAAGCTGTCAGTCAGTTCAGTATGATACTATAGAAGAACAATGATAGATTTGAGTAGAATATCTAAATTTTTCCCTATAAAAATTACATTGCTGCAAGTTACTGTTGTTGATAAAAGTTAATTTTATCTGCATCTCAACTCAAGCTCAGTACTTTACCCTCAAATGTGCATTTCCAAGAAATAAACATGTAATATTTTTAGTATCTGCACTTAATGCGCTGCCAAATCAGGTGCTGGTGCCACCATCTGTAGAACTTAGTGCTTAGAACAGTACTTGTTTGTTCCTTGTGTTTCAGGGTCTCTCACTCACAGCTAGTTTTCAGTCTCTGGAGGAGCTGATAGCTTTGTCTGGTCGTCTTGAATGTGAGGGTCCAAACAGACACTTGTACGACTTCACTGGAACACTACGCCTAGACAACCTCACGTACGCCAACTCAGTATTTGAAATGGTGTGAGTAAAATATTACTTACACACTTCATTCAGTGACCATGTGCTTGAATTACAGCCCAGCTCCACTTGGGCCAGACCAGGTGCTGCTACGAGGCGCCCAGCTCAGGAACACGCAGTGGGTTGTGGGAATTGTAGTCTACACTGGACATGATTCCAAACTCATGCAGGTAAGTGGGATCTCAGAAAAGCTGGATGTGGGCCAGTGTTATTACTGTTAACTAAAATTAAAACTATTAAAATCACTTACGTTAACTGAAATAAAATAAAATATAAATATCAGATGAAAAACAAACAAAAATTAGAAACGTTGCCTTGGCAATTAACTGAAATAAAATAAGTTTAAGTAATACAATTACTAAAGCTTTAATTTATATTTTATTTCACTTTTAGTTTAACAAATAGTTTTTTTTAAACTAAAAAAAATGGCAAAAGCACATAAAAATGACTAAAACTTGACGACCGAAAAATATGCAAAGAAAAGCAATTTCGAAATATTAATAAATACAGCAATAGTATATAAATAATACTCAGATAATACTGATGTAGACAGTGATTGGAAGATAATAAAAAAATGGTACCATTTAAAAATAAATAAATACGTAAATTCCATGGACATAAATATGGTAATCGTTCAGCACCATGGTATATAGTTCTATGGTATTGCAGTCAGTTACTATGACATAGTACTTTTTTTTTTATTTTTATAAAGGTTAATCATAATCAGATCTTTGGTACATGTATTTAATGGGTGAAATCATATAAAAATGACTGAGGTTACACTATTTTAATACCTTTTATAGATTAAAACATGGAGTCATTATTATTATTTTTATATTTTTGAATGAAGTCTCTAATGCTCACCAAGGCTGCATTTATTAAATTAAAATTAATTAAATTAATAATAATAAAAAAATGACTGGCCCCCAAACCTTTGAATGGTAGTGTATAGAGCTTTAACATGTTTCCATCCTGCAGAACTCCACTAAAGCTCCACTAAAACGCTCTAATGTGGAGCGCGTGACAAACATGCAGATCCTGGTTCTGTTCGGGATTCTCCTGGTCATGGCACTGGTCAGTTCCATCGGGGCCGCCATATGGAACGAACAGCACACGGATGAGGCTTGCTGGTACCTTTCCCGTGCAGGTATATATACACACAGCTGTTTATGGTTTTGGTTTTGAACTTTTGATCATTTTACATATGTTCATGTTTGCTTATGTCATTGTCTATCCAGGTGACATCTCCCTGAACTTCTGGTACAATCTGCTAACCTTCATCATCCTCTATAACAACCTGATTCCAATCAGCTTACTGGTCACTCTAGAAGTGGTCAAATTCACACAGGCTCTCTTCATTAACTGGGTAATTACTAAATATCACCAATTATATTGGGGTCAACTGATAAAACATCTTATTAAACGTCTCGACAAACGATTTTGATTATGTTTTTGCCTGAAACTTTCATTAGCTGAAATTTCAGTGCATCACTCATTTTTCAAACTCTACCAAAACCATGAGCAGAAAACTGTGATTCAAACTGAAACCTAAGAATTTGAACCGTTGTGAATAAATGCTTTGTTCTTCATGCATATCTACAGGATGTTGAGATGTATTATGCCGAGACGGACACTCCCGCTATGGCCCGAACATCCAATCTGAATGAGGAACTAGGCCAAGTGAGGAGAAGCTCGGCTCATTTAACTTTTACAAATATTAATCGACATTATCTACAATACGTCTCATGCACTGTCTTTTTCTTTTTCAGGTAAAATATCTGTTTTCAGATAAGACGGGCACTCTCACCTGCAACATCATGCACTTTAAAAAGTGCACGATAGCTGGAATTACATACGGGTAATTGTGGTGTTCCTTTGCCTTTGTACATCAATACACTCGCATTATCTTTGTGCTTTGCATCGTTCTGGCTCTATTAGGGTGCATTGATCTGTTACTTTTTGTTTATGTTTGTGTGAGTGGCCACTGATCTATAACGCTGTCTCCAGGCACTTCCCAGACCTGGAATGCGATCGATCCATGGAAGACTTCAGGTCAGATGCCGCTGATTCTATCTCTGTCCTGTATCCTGGCGAATATTACACACGTCTAAGAGGATAATGTGCATTATGAAATTATGTTGTCCATTACATCTTATTTCTGTCTGTCTTTTTGCAGTCACCTTCCCTCTACAAGTCATAATTCTACTGAGTTTGATGATCCTGCTCTTATCCAGAACATTGAGAAGAACCATGTAAGAGCTTTTTAGCTGTTCTCTAAAACACAGTTTCTTGTGTATCATGTATGTGTATAGTTAAAATCTGCCCTTTTCTCCTTTTCTATAGCCCACATGCCCCCAGATTTGTGAGTTTTTGACCATGATGGCTGTTTGTCATACTGTTGTTCCTGAGCGAGAAGGAGACCAACTTATCTACCAGGCTTCCTCACCAGGTACCACAATATTCTTATTGGTTTCTGATTGGTATTTGAAGCTTCTTCTTCAGTTTGATTTAGTAGTTAACCACTTAATTGCCATGTTTAAAAAGCAAATCAGCATATTAGAATGATTTCTGAAGGATCATGTGACACTGAAGACTGGAGTAATGATGCTAAAATTCAGCTTTGCCATTACAATAATAAATTAAATTTTAAAATATAATAGAAATCAGTTCTTTTAAATTGTAATCATATTTTGCTTTATTTTTACTGCATTTTTGATCAAATAAATGCAGCCTTGGTGACTTTTGACTGATGTTTTCAGATGAAGGAGCGCTGGTTAAAGGTGCCAAGAGTCTGGGCTTTGTTTTTACTGCACGAACACCACATTCAGTCATCATAGAGGCGGTTAGTGTGTGTTTCTTGCCATTAATAATGAAAACTCAAAGCATACTCTTTGTATTTAATGTGTACATTTCTTTTGTTTGTTTCTCAGAGAGGAACAGAGCAGACATATGAGCTTCTTAATGTACTAGAATTTTCCAGGTAGGAAACAGCTGTGAGCTGAGCTGTCACAACATCACAAACACCCTGTACGTTGTGTTTCAATGCACATTTCTTTTTCTTTTTTTGCAGCAATCGCAAACGGATGTCAGTGATTGTCAGAACACCTACGGGCAAACTTCGACTTTATTGCAAGGGAGCGGTGAGTGTTTCATAAACCACATAATTAGCACAGACACAGAATATACAGTAAAGTTTAAAAGGTTTTGTCTTTTTAGCTCATCAAGGCTGCCTTTATTTGATCAAAAATACAGTAAAACAGTAATATTGTGAAATTATTACAATTTGAAATAAATATAATACATTTCTGTTTCTGTTCAAAGCTGAATTTTTAGCAGCCATTACTCCAGAAATAGAATATTTTGTAACATAAAAATGTCTTTTGTCACTTTTGGACTAATTTAATGCATCCTTGCAAAATAAAAATATTGATTTCTTTGAAAAAAAAATATTACTGACCCCAATTTGTTGAATGGTAGTGTTTACAGTACATATACAATTCATCATTCCTTATGCTGATAAAGCTTCTACTCAAAATGGATAGGATTATATGGCACAAGCCATTGCAGTGTAATGATGCTATGCATGTATTACAGGACAATGTGATTTTTGAGCGTCTGAATGAGACGTCGCAGTATAAGGACCTAACTGAGGCCCATCTGGAGCAGTTTGCCACAGAGGGTGATGAGTTTCTCAAGCCTGTCATTTGTTTGAAGGTTTAACAGTTTATCTCTTTGGATTAACTTTGGTTTGTATTTGTTTGCATGTGCAGGGCTGCGGACACTTTGTTTTGCGTATGTGGACCTTGAGGAGGGGGCGTATCAGGAATGGTTGAGGGAGTACAATCGTGTCAGCACTGTGCTAAAAGACAGGGCACAGAAACTGGAGGAATGCTTCGAACTCATAGAAAAGGTACATAATACATGCTTATCACTAGAGAAAAACTATTATATTTGATCAATGGATTGTTTGAGAGCTGAAATCGGACCTCTTAGACAGAACAGAGCAAAACTACCAAATGTCTTGTTTATTTGCTACTAAGTCTTTGTTCACAATGCACTCATTTGATTTGCTTTCAAATCTGATTAGTCTCTGTGCTGTCTTTTTGCAAGTGATGCTCTTGGATCCATTTGTTCAGATATTATAGTGAATATCTACTATAGTTGCTATAGTAATGACAGTGCGAGTAGATGTCAGTGTGGATGGAAATTACATAGTCTTCCCATCATGATATTACCTTGTTTAAATTCCAAGGTGCTTGAGTGAACATGTGGCTGGCTTTTTTTACGATTCTTGTATATACAGTGTTTGAAAAAGTGACTCATGAGGATGATAGATAGATGGATAGATAGATAGATGCTGAGACTGTATATGGGTGCTGTATATGGGTGTGCTTCAAAGCTGCAGTGCTTTGATTGGTCAACAGGTGGCACTGCAACATTATATTTTCGCAGCTGTGAAGTCAAATTGTGCAGAAGGTGGTGCTTTTTTGTTCTCTCATTTACTGCTACAAGCAGATTACACCGTATTGCAAAACTTCGAACTTACTGATCAGAGATCTGAGCCCCGGGACACAGACGCTGTTATATAGAGCAGTGAAAATCTAGTTTGTTGGGTTTTGTGTACTTTTCAGGGCTCTGGCCCAGATTAGTAGTCTGAGGAGGGGTTGGTATACCACAGTGAGGATAATTACCTGCACCGGTCTGCCAAGAGCCCTATAAAACCAGAGTCAACAACACTACTGTGTTACCTCTGCACACACATAAATACAACAAACACTCCGCAAATATTCCATATACAAATACTTACATGGAGGAAAGAGAAAATAGAAAGAATTGGATAAGAAATGGTGAAAGATGAAAAGGAGTAAATGAGAGCAGATGGAGTGAGAAGTTGTGAAAGATGTTGAGGTGTCAGGTTGTTGCGTCACCTATTTTTACTGAGTTTCTGTTTGCTTCTGTCAGTTCTGTGTGTGGCTTTATTTAGTAGGAAGGTTTGAAAAAATGTTGTGTGCTATTACTTTTCTAAGAAATCCCATAGACTCGCATTACAGGATGAACTCGAGCAATATCTAGAAGCCAGGATATAATAAAGACTTCAGAGTCACTCTAGTAAACCACCCATAACACCCAGTCCCTAGCATCATAATCCAGTTCATTTTCTGAAGTTAGCAAACAGGATTCAGAATTATAATTAAAATTCTAAATGAAATTTAACAAAAAAATGACAAAATAATTAAAAAACAAATGCATTTATCTGCTATTTATCTGCTGTAATTTTACATTATAAAACATCCATAAACATTTTATCATACACACAATCTGGTATATTTTCCAGAAACAAGACAATATTAATCATTCTATAATAACAGTTAATAACTTGTATATATTGTTATTACACCAAACTCCACACCAAACTCGCTCATCTGTCTTTATGGACCTTGCTTTGTTCACTGGTGTGCAGTCATGATGGAACAGGAAGGGGCCATCCCCAAACTTTTCCCACAAAGTTGGGAGCATGAAATTGTCCAAAATGTCTTGGTATGCTGAAGCATTAAGAGTTCCTTTCACTGGAACTAAGGGGCCGAGCCCAACCCCTGAAAAACAACCTCACACCATAACCTCCATATGTATATATGTATGTATGTGTGTGTGTATGTGTGTGTGTGTGTGTGTGTGTGTGTGTGTGTGTGTGTGTGTGTGTGTGTGTGTGTGTGTGTGTATGTATGTATGTATGTATGTATATATACTCACCTAAAGGATTATTAGGAACACCATACTAATACTGTGTTTGACCCCCTTTCACCTTCAGTATTGCCTTAATTCTACGTGGCATTGATTCAACAAGGTGCTGAAAGCATTCTTTAGAAATGTTGGCCCATATTGATAGGATAGTCAGAATGGGATATATATATATATATATGTGTGTATGTGTCCAATTAAATTCAGAGTCCAATTAATTTTTATGTGGGGAAGTTACAATTTAGATTTTTAACGTTTAAATGATAAAATAAAAAAATTCTCTTTTCTTCCCCTATCTTCCTCTTATTTGTTTTCTTTCATCTCTTTGCCATGCAGAACTTGCTGCTGCTGGGTGCCACTGCGATAGAAGACCGGTTGCAAGCGGGAGTCCCGGAAACCATAGCAACACTCATGAAAGCCGACATCAAGATCTGGGTTCTGACTGGAGACAAGCAGGAGACGGCCATCAATATCGGTGTGTCATACATAGATGTATACCAGTGGCGTGCAGTGGTGTTCTGAAATTAGGAAGCAAAGGCTTATTTTATTTTTTTATATGCTATATATCAAATCTAAATTCATGTCCCAGTTACACTTAATGTTGTCACATTTTCCTGGTTAAACATTACATCAAAAATTATATTTTGTATTTTTACATTAACAATGTAATTAATGTTCTATTTATTAAAACTATGTAGACATTTTATTAAGTTAAGTGTTTTTAAGCATTTTTACATTTATTCCAAAATAATGAATAAAGGCAGTAGCAATTTAAACAATGTATTTTATTTGTGAACAGATGTTCTTTTTAATAGTCAACTTATTTTCGCAAAACACAGAAATGAAAATGTACCTTTAATTTCCCCAAGCTGATTGGTCACTAAAAACCCACAGCCATCATGTATTCAGGCCATTTCAAGTTAGATTTTGACATGACATAAAGCGTGATATTGAAGTGGGTGAGTTGTTTACTTACTTTTTAATTAGTCTTCCCATTAACTGCATCATTTTGTTAATTCAGACTGATTCGCGAACGTGAAATACACACGAAAACAGGAGGCGGGATTAATCGCATGAACCAATCATAGCGCGATGGAGGCATTTCCTCCTCTCATGTGACTTTCCCCCATTCATTCTCAATTACCCCCCACTAAACCCACTGCATGCTTTAGAGGATCTGTTAAAACTCAATGGACTCAGCTTAACTTGTGGGGGGTGTCGCTGTTGGACAGTGTTACTTTAGAACAACGAGCGATTTATACACTTTTTAATGTCACTTATCTTAAAATTTGCCTTGTTTTTATTTTTGTAGTATGGATTATTTTCTCATTAATGGATTATTTTCTCGATATTGATGGCCGTCTCTTTTAAGGGGGCACTGCCCTGATTATTATATATATATATATATATATATATATATATATATATATATATATATATATATATATATATATATATATATATATATACACCTTAAAAGTCATGTCATGGTTGAGCCAATTTTAGCTTATCGGCCTACTTAGAAACATCACTTTAAGTCAAGCTTCCAACAGAAATCTATAACTGATTATAACATGATTTTGCTGTTGTGGGTGTTTGATAATCATGGCAGCACCCAGGTTATTATTAAACATTTATTCCCACGCAAAAAAATGGAGCAGTGGGTCAAATTGCTGGATCTGTTTTGCTGATGTTAAAAGAGATTTGTGCACTTGTCAGCTGGACAGGAAGACCAGTTAAACCACTTAAACCAGACACGCAAACCTTTGAAAAATTGAACTTTTTCAATTACAGACAGAAGTACAATGACACAATACAATATCAAACAGACACTGATTGAAAACACAGAAGCAGACTCCCATATTAATGGAGACGTGGAAGGAGGGTCAGATAGGCAGTCAGGCAGGCGCTGCAGACAGACAGCTCAAAATAAGTTGGGTGAGACTGGAGATAAAGCAGTGGACAGCAGACAGGCATTAGTGGGTAATGACAGATATACAAAGAGGTTAAGTTGTTGTTGGGGTGTGTACGTGTGGCTTTGTGTAACGCCTCTACTGTAACTCTCCTCTGTGTCTCAGGTTACTCCTGTAAGCTGGTGTCACATGGCATGTCCCTCATCATCGTCAATGAAGATTCCCTGGATGTGAGTACATATTGTGTTTGTATATATGTGTGTGTTGGTAAGTGTTTTCTCTGGAGGACGCTGGGTGTGGACGGGTGAAGAAAGTGTGTGTCTTTGTTCCTGTACAGGTGAAGGTAATTAAGGTGTCTGGTGTCATCATTGAGAACATGATGAAAGCCATGATGGATCGTATGAACACACACATGAGCTGAACACACACTTGTTATGGCATATAAAAGCACATGAGAAAAAGCTGAATAGCACACACAGGTGTTTCCTCAATTAGAAGAACATTCCTGTCCCCAAGGTAGATTTTAAAGGAAAAATGCTTTAACGAATGCTTATCATTCAAGTTTTAAAAGGTGAATTATAATAGCTATCAATTTTAGCTATTAATCTCTATGATAATGTTTTCCTTATTTTTACAACTACTCCATTGTAGGACAACTACTCCGCTCCTCTATTTTTTTTCTCACACACAAGGTTAATTACTTCCAGGCAAAGATAGTCATACTAGGAAGCTTGTAAAGTCTCAGATCTCTGAGAACAGTCGGCCAGACAGCAGAGCATCACTCACACACATACATGCATGCATAAAAACACACAAATACACACACAGACTGAACAGAGCGCTGGAAACAAAAGCTCCCGGGAAGAAACAGGATGAATGTTCTGTGTTTAAATTTTTTTTCCCCCCTTGTTTAGAATGAAATACTGATAACAGTTTGTAAAAATACAGTTGGCAGATTTTTGGCACATTTTGTTTCCAGTCATTCTGTTTGTAAAATGAAAACAGTATGTTCAGATGAGTCCGTTTAGTTGTTGTTGTTGGATTGGGGCTTTAAGAGGCCATGCTATATTGTGAATATAATTATGGCTAAAGGTTATTATTACCCCTAGCATCAAATTGCTTATTTTAAACTCACAGATCCATTTTCAGATGAGAAGCGTGAGTTTGCACGAGGGACGAATGTTGCATGTAATTTAAAAAGGTACCGATTTAAGTCTGCATTTATTTGCTCATCATAACCAAATTGTGATTTTTTTTTTTTTTTTTTTTTTTTTTTTTTTTTATTATATTATATTCAAATTAATATTGTGAAATAGCAATTTAACAGTTAAAAATAAAGTTTTTCTAATTTAATATATTTAAAATATATTTGAGGGCAAAGCTGAATTTTCAGCATCATTACTCCAGTCTTCAGTGTCACAGGATCCTTCAGAAATCATTCTAATATTTTGATTTGCTTCTCAAACATTTCTTATTATTATCAATGTTGAAAACGGTTGTGCTGCTTAATATTTTTATGGAAGTCGTAATGCATCATTTTCAGGATTCATTGATGAAAATAAATGTATTTTAAAATTAAAATATTTTGGAACATTATAAATGTTATATAAAAGCTGGATACATTTTATAATTATTTATGTATAACTATTTAAACATTTGAATGGTGGCGTCAATAACATTTAAATAGAATAAATATTTCTAGCAAATATAAAAATGCATTGCGAAGAATAAAAATATATTATTTTTTTGGTGGGGCCAGTAAAAAATAATAGAAGGGGGAAAAAAAATCCTCATTTACTCTTTATCCTAGCAGCTGTGCTAAAACATGTATTGACCAATCAGCATGCAGAACTGAATCTATTTTATAAGGGTATATTAACCATTCCCATTTAATCAGTAATTACTTGCCATGTTACGTCTTTAAATTTGACTTGTTTGTTGATGCCAAAAACATGACTGAAATTAAGGCTCAATGTTAATAGTCCCATTAGGCTCAATCTAAAACCTACAGCCCAGCAACAAGATTTTGTGGTTGCAATGGATGGCAATTAATAAATGATAGTGTTGTTTTTGTTCTGCCTCTAATGGGCCGCCATTTGTGGTAATCAATATTGTACTTTTGAAAATTGTCTAATTACATTATAGGATTTATTAAATCAGTGTTTATTGGCTTTTTATTTGTATGTTTTATGCAACTAGTAAAAAGCATAGTAAAAGATTGACATTTTAAGGAGATGGGAGGTTCTCGTCTTGGTTAAAATCTCCAAAAGAATTCTTTCTTATCTTACTGAGCACTTAAAATAACCCACAATACCTCTGCTGGGGTGAGCCTAATGTCACAGCTGTGTGTGTTTGTGTGGAGGATATGAAGTGTAGTGTGTTTGTGTGTGTTTGTGTGTGTTTGTGTGTGTTTGTGTGTGTTTGTGTGTGTGTGTGTGTGTGTGTGTGTGTGTGTGTGTGTGTGTGTGTGTGTGTGTGTGTGTGTGTGTGTGTGTGTGTGTGTGTGTGTGAGAGAGAGAGTGTGTCAGCTGCCGTTTCGTGTAACGCACAGTTGGGCCAACACATCACGGTCCTTCATGTCTTCCTCCTTTCTTTCTGTCTGTCATCTATATAATGCACAAATAAGTTCGTCATTGTTGATGGTGTGATTGGTCGATTTTCTCTGTCTCTCCTGTCACACAACTCCTCCTCCGTCTGTCAGCGGCTCCCAAATTTACAGGAACAGGGTGTGCATTAGAGTGTGTTCGAGCATAAGTGTGTGTGTCGAGTGAGGAGTAACGCGATCTCCTTTTGGCGCTCAATCTCGTCAAAACAAATTCTGCCAGCAAAGCCTCCTGGGTAAACATGATGGCTTTTGACTCAGACTCTGTGACAAGTTCCATCTGTCACTCTGCTGTGACACACACACACACACACACACACACACACACACACAGAGTCCCATTCAAACAGCTGGTGTCCTTGTAGCACACATGGAGTTATTCTTATCCAAACATTTTCTTTGCCTCCTTCCTTTGTCGCACATATTCTTTCCGTGGCCCACACATATTCGCTCTTACTTTCCCACACACACACACACACACACACACACACACACACACACACTGTCTGTCTGATCTTTCTGATAGGCTGCGTTCCATGTTTGCTGTCACACAGCCTGCATTACATGACTTACACAAACATGCTCACTGTAGTCGTCATTAATCATACACACACGGTTTCTGCTCCTCTTCCCTATGTTTAATACAAATATTATACCCAGAACTAAGAGGTCAGCACATGCGCAAGACGGCCGACATGTAATCGAAATCTCTTTGTTACACACATTATGTGGGGGCCAGAACATTATAGGTATCCACATGTTCGTTTGCTTTATAGGTATGGGGTGTTTCTGGCATTTAAAGGGATAATTCACCCTAAAATGAAAATTCTGTTAGTATTTTCTTACATTTAAGAAATTACTGTCTATTTCCATATGTTTGTGAGGTTATTTTGTCTGTCCAACACAAAAGTAGACATTTTTTAAGTTTTTTTGCAGCTATTGCTACAATGACAGATCATAGCGACTCCAAATACAAATTATGGACCACTTATGGTTCTTTTAAGTCAAAAACCTTGTGATGGAATGTTTTTGTCCTTTTTAGAGCTTTGTGTGGTCATTTTGAACTTGTATGGCAAGAGAAGAACATTTTAGTGTTCCTTTAAGCTCATTGAAATTGTTGTATTGTGAATGTATTCTTGATTATTTATTGAAAGGATAGAACATTGACTTTTAAAAATAAAAACCTCAGGAATTTCATTACAAGAACAGCAACCTTTAGTCATGATTAATTCAGATTATAACAAAGCCTCTCATACGATATTGCTTTTATAAAAGTTCCTATGTAATAAAAATATTATGGGCATAGGCTTTCAGTCAATAGAAGCCGTGTGTGTGTGTGTGTGTGTGTGTGTGTGTGTGTGTGTGTGTGTGTGTGTGTGTGTGTGTGTGTGTGTGTGTGTGTGTGTGTGTGTGTGAGAGAGCGAGCGAGCGCAGAGAGAGAGAGAGAGAGCGAGAGAGGCCTCACTGCCTTATGCTGTTTGTGACACAACTGCCATTGAACAGATAAGGTGACCTGTCATATGTCACAGCAGTTGGCCTTAATGTCTCACTCAAGTGTGTGTGTGTGTGTGTGTGTGTGTGTGTGTGTGTGTGTGTGTGTGTGAGAGAGATTTCTCTATGAATGGAGAATGTGATCTGTGATATGTAACACCAAAGGGGCCTTTCTCTCTATTCTAAATATAAATGTGATAAGATCCCTTTCGCAGGAACCTGAGAACACAACAAAGCTCCTGTGTGTGTGTGTGTGTGTGTATGTGTGTGTGCGCGCGCTTGTACAGTAGTGTTTTCTATATATGTGTGTTTGTGAGAACATGTACTCTATTCAGTTCCCAGCACAAAGACATACAGAAAATAACATTTAGCTTGGATCATGAAATACATTCACTTTTGATATCTGTCAGGGAATGACATAGAAAAATGTACAGTACATCTAAAATAGGGAAGTCTGGAGTCTAAATGAGTCCTTAATGGGTAATACACTAGTTTTCTCTAGAGTGTCTCAAGAGTTCCTAGCAAGAGGTCTTGATAGAAATTATAGAATAACAGTGAAACTGCATCACAAGCAGCTGTCTAATAGTGTCTGTCCACTCATTCCATCCAGTCAAAGATTTCACTTTAAATCTCATCACCACCTGAACTCATTCAACACTGCATCCCACATAATATGGTAGACACTAGTACTAGTCATGTATATTTCTATTATTATTAATATTATTATATTAGTAATTATATATAAGTCATGTTCTAATCTTTTGGTGTGTAAAACTAGAATAAAGTTTTATATTTTCATCGTTTTACTTTCACACATTTTAATGTATTTTTTAAATAGAAAAGTGGCATTGACATTTGTGATTGCCATTTCATGCTATAAAGAGCATAAAATGTCTACTAATAATACAATTAAATATTTGCAATTAATATGTTGCTTGCATAATATTTTAGTGGTCAGACTTAAATAATATGGTTTCGTTAAAGGTGTCATGAACTGGCTTTTTAATTTTTTTTATACTGTTGTCTGAGGTCAACTTATGACGTTTGTGTGGTTTTTACATTCAAAAACATTATAATGAATAAGTAATAGGCTATTTAATGGGCTCTCTCCTGCAGTGCTCTGTTTTTATGGGCGTGCCGCACTGAAGACTTGGAAGTAAACGCCTATGGCTAGGATTGGATAAGATTTCTATATTTAATGAGCTTCAGCTCCCCTGTCAGTACATGTGGGAATTGTTTTTAAAGCGCGTGGGGAAACGGCAACTGGAATGAATCGCGCACAGGGCTCGCAAAACGTCTTTATCAAACAAATTGGAATGTTATTTTTTATTATTATTTGGCCCGCCCGATTGGTGGATATAAGCGCAAACTATGCATTACACACACACACACACACACACACACACACCAAGTACGTTGCAGACAGCATGATCAAAACTTCCTCGATTTGTATTTTTCCTTCAAACATCAAGTCAAGAGAGTGAATGTTGCACATCAAGAAAGGAATGTTTTTTCACTATTTAAGATTCACCGGCCTGCCGACGGGCTTCCGTTTTGGTAGCCCGTCTGGAAAACACATAGGCCCAGGGCATTGGGCTTTGCGAACCCTGGCCCATACATGTCCGAGTCTGATCCCGAATCGCAATGAACCAACAACACTACAAATAAAGGGTTCTCCAGCCCTATGACAGTGTGCCAAGTTATGTTCAGTTAGACACGTAGGCCTACACACAATATATATCAAGCGATCTGTAACAATGCAATACTATCACATATAAAAAACATTTTTACTCACATTGGCGTGTTGCTTCATTCATTCATTTAATCTCATCCTGTCTGCAAATCCAGTCTCTTGTTTACAAACGAATCCGTGGTGAAATAAAGGAACAAACACGCAATGTCTTCCCTGCGTGAGCTGGATATTCATTAAAAATAGTTAATCCATGCATTCATAATATTGGAATCCGAATAAAGCTTATGCGGTATGTTTATTGATTAGAACTTCGATCCGGTTTAGGCCTATGTCATGTCAGGCACGAATCGGTGGTCGGGGCTACAGAATCAGGCGTTGTTCATTTTCTGTTGGGGCGGTGTTTCACCACATGATGATGTCAAGGTGTGACATATTCTGAGATCGATCGTTTGCTGGGCCTGGTGTCAATAAAAGCTTTTCTTTGACTAACAAGGTTTTCAGCTCTGAAACTTAAAGGATATTATTATATTACCATGACCTTTTATATATCAAAAGCTCAAAGGAAAGTTGATTTCTCAATTCATGACCCCTTTAACATTTGTTAATGCATAAGGTGTCACACTAACAATGAATGATACTCATATAATAATGCATTTTTTATTGTAGCATTAATGTATTATGAATGAACACTGAACACTGAACAGTATTATTATAAATCAACATTAACAACCTAATTGTAAATTACCATTTTAATTTTATTTATTTATTCATACAGTACTAGTCTTGCTTTATTTATTTATTTATTTATTTATTTATTTATTTATTTATTTATTTTATTTTACTAAAGCAGTGGTTCTCAACCTTTTTGACTCCAAGGCCCCCCACTGTCCACAACAATATTCAAAGTTCCCATGACTTGAAGGCATTTGTAAATTACTGCTAAAATATTTTGGAAGATTTTCCTTTTGTAGTCATGTATAAAAATGTATAAAATGCCTATAGGCACAATGTAATTTTCACCGTTAGAGGTCGCTTATTCAAAACAAAGGCATAGCTTGATGACGCCTTGATTTCACAGAATCATGGGAGTTGTTATCTTTACCTCTACAGCCGGTGGAAAAGAATCTGATGGGACTCGTTACTGTAGTGAAGCAGGGTGGGGATAAAAGCCGCTGGAGCGGAACGAGGCTGCTGGAGCGATTGCTAATGAGAGACGAGCACGACACACGGCTCAAGAGTAGTGGAGCTTTTATTATGCCGCAGACGACCGCTTCCGCTTCTTCCCGTCATGCGTATGTGGGGTAACGCAGTGCTGTTTTATCATATTTGATACATTTGAGTGTGTTGAAAGTTATGTTATAATGCTAATCTGTGCGTTTGCTCAGCGGCTACTATGAGACACTTGTTGCACACTGAAGTAAGGAAGATTGATATTAGGTATGGTAAAACATGATACTCGTGGTAAATCAGGGAAACAAGAGCTGAGTTTAAATGTGTTGAGCTATATAGCAATGGTTTTCTGCCGGTTTCTACAAAATAAAACAAAACCGGAAATCGAGGGTAACGCGGGGATGATGTCACTGACAGGCAACATTAAAATTCCTGGTTAAAATTGCTTATTTCTCTGGATTTAAACATTCTTGGAAACATTTAGGATAATGTAAGTCAAAAAAATATATAACATTGTTCTAGTGGTTTTGGATATTTTAATCCAAAAATCTTACATATTGTGTCTTTTAAAGGGATAGTTCACCTAAAATTGAAAACTTTGTCATTTACTCACCTTAATGTCAAACCAACCCATAAGACTTTCGTTTATTGTCCGGAAAACAAATAAAGATTAAAAGAAATCTGAGAGCTTTTTGTCCCTTCATTCGCTGGGAATTCGCCCTACAGCCAAAGTTAGTGAAGACATCATAAAAGTAATCCATGTGACTCCAGTGGTTTAACCTCAATTTTATGACGCGAGTGCTTTTGTTTGAGCAAAAAAACATAATTTACCACTTTATTAACAGAATATTAATCTCCAACGCGCATTCACAAGAGCACCTTGACGTGTGTGTTATGTTGACGCGAGAGCAGACGTTGTTGCATGAATTTGTAAATAAAGTGGTAAATTATGTTTTTTCATCTTGAGGCCTCATTGGAAGTTTGCTGCGATTCCCCTAGTTGGCCCAGGCCCACTGGTTGGGAACCCCTGTCCTAAAGTATTGGCAAGGTTATGATCGGTGAAACTGTATGGCTTGAGTTTGCATTAATGCAGGATGAATTCTGTATTCACTGTGTGGTTTCTGGTTTCCCAGGGATTAAGATTTAGTGACTGTTGGCGGTTCCCATGGACACGATGCTGGCAGCCGTGATAGCTAGAGGTTTGACTGGCATGTTCTTCAGGCTTATTAGCACCTCTGTGTTGGAGTATTAGGATGTTTACTGCAACGCTAAGCTAATTGCTCACACGCACACAAACCCACGCACCCACTCATACACAAACATTCAGAAGGTCATTAATGTGGTAATTTAATTGTTAAATAAATAAGATGTGCAAACAGTCCTGTTAGTCCCAGATAAAGATTTATAGACTCACACCCTGGTGAGAGACACATTGACACATCCTGTCTGAAGTTAATACTAAATCAAACCAGCCGTGAGTGTCTAATGGAGAGAGTTGAAAAGAGAGAGCTGTCTTTAATAATAAACTGAGTTAGCTGGGAAATTTAGTCGGTAATGAATTACCAGTAGCAGATTTCTTAGGCCACTGTTTACACACTGAGGCACAAATGCTTTGACTTTCACCACCCAGTTGATCCATAATCAGTCTTAATTCTTTCATTACGTTCTGTTTTTCTTTCCCTCATGTTTTCCCTGGAAAGGTGAAAGCAAACAGGAATTCCTGAATGAAAAGATAAACACACACAGGCAAAACATGTTCGGGTTGAGCTAAGGAGAGGAGATGAGCTCTAGTTACTCAGGAATCTTGATGGTTGATCTCCATTATAAACTGCGCTCCAAAACCTATTGAGCTGCTTCTCTTCCTACTGCCTTCATAGACAGCTGCCTTCTGAGGGAACATCCTAACCACCTTGGAATGCTCTACATAGACAGAAACATAAATAGCGCACCACACATCCATACGTGACTCAACTTGCGATTAGTTTAAATGGAGATTGATGTTAGCATGTTGTTAAGCTAACGATTCAATAATCATAAGCCAATAGACATATTAAAGTATTATTTTAGGTGATGCATTTTTAGTATTAAATGACTTCATGCCTGAATATTTGAGCTCACTCTTGTGAAAAAATAGTACATGTGGAAATAATGTACTTTTAAAATATATACTTATCTTTATACTTGTATAAGTACGAAATTAATGGTTTTTCGAACACTTAAATGCATGTTATTTACAATTAAATGAAAATATGTTAATCTTAGATTAAATGCAATTAGTTGAATTTTTAAGACTGCTTTTTACCCACTTAAATAGGACTTTAGGACATCTTTATATGCAATTTCATAATTACTTCGATTGTCTTTGAAATGTGGTTTAAGTTTATTGTCGAATATACTGTCAAGCATTCATGGTAATTAAATAAACGTTAGTGTCATTTCTATTGAAACTCGTATGCCATGTATTTAAATTTAATCATAATTACATGTTTAGTACATTTAAAATATATTTACTTTAAAATTTAATTTTGAATTACATACTACATTTTAAAATTATAATCAAGTGCTTTACATGTCCTTTAGTTTATTAGTCAACACATAAAAATAAGTGTACTTTAGAACTCAACAAAAGATTATTAAAAACATGATGTTGCTTTAAAGTAAAACTTTTAATTTGACAGTGCACTTTTTAAAACTATTGAAGTGTTAAGAAACAGTCATGAAAACTTCATTAATATTGTATTGTCTGAAAGTACAGTTTTTAAAAATTATATTTGGAGGTAAACTATGCACACTTCTTTTTCACAAGGCAGCACAGTTTATTCTGGGATTGCATTTTATACAAAAAGAGTGCTGATGTGATGAAAGAGTAAAATGTGGCTACAAAACTATTTTAGGAGGTAACATAATTAGGTTTTCTATCTTTTAGAATAGTCTTTGCATATAAAGCACAGATATAATGCCTTAAATTACTACTACGCTAAGTTTTGGATCAAGTCAATCGTTTCAGCAAGATATTGATTTGAGTTGGCAGTATGGAGTGAATTCATCCTCTGTGTTACACGAAGGCTGTCGTAGCACTGACAGAGACTTCAACAGCTGCGTTCATGTATGTTTGTGTGTGGATGCGTGTGGCCGCCAGCGCCGTGCCTCGTTGCGTGCTGCGTCGTCCACATGGTTCTCGTTACAGAATGAAGGATGTTTGTTTTCTCTATTAGTGATTCTGTCCCCATTATCAAGATCTCAATCAAAAACTGCCTGCAACCACAATTCAATGAACACACGCATATATTTCACTTTCTTTTTATCTCTCCATGTATTTTCGTCTCACATGTTTGCCTACTTATCTAAATGTGGACATACTAATAGACATCAGTTGTTTTTATAAAATTCTAACTAGCTAGCTAACATCAAAGTTCTTGACAAACTTTCATTTTCTTTCTTCCCTTCCTACATCCTTTATCATACTCCTAACTTTCTCCCCATATAAAGTTCTTGTTGGCCAACAGTTCATGCTTTCGAGTCCTTTAAGGGCTTAGAGTGTCTCGGGTGACAGGATGATGTGTAACAGGTGTGTGTGAGAGCGAGAGAGAGAGAGAGAGACAGAGAGAGAGAGAGAGAGAGACTGTGGCGCTAACAGCCCCAATGACACCACTTAAAACATCCCCTTCAACTTCCTTTGGCATTACGCTCTTGCTCTGATATGTGTGTGTGTGTGATCCATGTGTGTGCGTGAGAAGTGCATGAAGTGTAGTGTTAGAGAAATAAATGTGTGCTGGCATGTGTCTCAGGAAGGGATTGAAGAGCTTTTATATGGCTATGGACATGGTATAGAAATTAAACTGTAAAAATGACAAATATGAACGTAATGTAATATATTTATGGGTTTTTAGCATGTGTGGTTATACATTTTCTCCCTTTCTGCCCCCAACCCCACCCCCCCACCCCCCCAGGCTACCAGGGCCACACTAACAGCTCATTGCTCCTCGCTGGGTGACTCTCTGAGGAAGGAGAATGAGTTAGCACTCATCATAGATGGACAGACGCTCAAATACGCCCTCTCTTTCGAAGTGCGTCAGGCCTTCCTCGACCTTGCGCTGTCTTGCAAAGCTGTCATATGCTGCAGGTATATAGACAAAAACACACATAAACATCCCCACAAATGTATCAACATCACTGCCTTAATAAACAAGCTAATGATAAACCCAGAATTAATAAAGGATTTTATTTTTATATATAAATAAAAATAATTGACACTGGGGGTGAGAATCAGCAGAGGCAATACAATTTTATGTCGGATGTTGAATGTCGTTTTTTATGTTGTTTCTTTGATTTAATATTCTCTTTTTGTGTGTGTGTGTGTGTGTGTGTGTGTGTGTGTGTGTGTGTGTGTGTGTGTGTGTGTGTGTGTGTGTGTGTGTGTGTGTGTGTGTGTGTGTGTGTGTGTGTGTGTGTGTGTGTGTATTTACAGTACCGGTCAAAAGTTTGAAAACATTGTTTTTGAAAAAAGTATCTTATGCTCATCAAGCCTGCATTTCTTTGATCAAAAATACAGAAAAACATGTTATATTGTGAAATATTATTACAATTTGAAATTATATTGTATTTCAATATACTTTTAAAATATAATTTATGCCTGTGATGCAAAGCAGATTTTTCAGCATCATTACTCCAGTCTTCAGTGTTACACGATCCTTCAGAAATCATTAGAATATGCTGATGTGATACTCAGTTATTATCAATGTTGCTGCTTAATATTTTTTTACAACCTGTGATTACTTTTTTCAGGATTCTTTGGTGGATAAAAAGTAAAAAAAAAAAAAAAAAAAGCATTTATTTAAAATAGAAATCTTTTGTAACAATGTACACTACCGTTCAAAGGTTTGGGGTCAGTAATTTTCTTTCTTTTTTTGAAAATAATTTATACTTTTATTCAGCAAGGATGTGTTAAATTGATAAAGTGATAGTTAAGATATACACTCACCTAAAGGATTATTAGGAACACCTGTTCAATTTCTCATTAATGCAATTATCTAATCAACCAATCCATGGCAGTTGCTTCAATGCATTTAGGGGTGTGGTCCTGGTCAAGACAATCTCCTGAACTCCAAACTGAATGTCAGAATGGGAAAGAAAGGTGATTTAAGCAATTTTGAGCATGGCATGGTTGTTGGTGCCAGACGGGCCGGTCTGAGTATTTCACAATCTGCTCAGTTACTGGGATTTTCACGCACAACCATTTCTAGGGTTTACAAAGAATGGTGTGAAAAGGGAAAAACATCCAGTATGCGGCAGTCCTGTGGACGAAAATGCCTTGTTGATGCTAGAGGTCAGAGGAGAATGGGCCGACTGATTCAAGTTGATAGAAGAGCAACTTTGACTGAAATAACCACTCGTTACAACCGAGGTATGCAGCAAAGCATTTGTGAAGCCACAACACGCACAACCTTGAGGCGGATGGGCTACAACAGCAGAAGACCCCACCGGGTACCACTCATCTCCACTACAAATAGGAAAAAGAGGCTACAATTTGCACAAGCTCACCAAAATTGGACAGTTGAAGACTGGAAAAATGTTGCCTGATCTGATGAGTCTTGATTTCTGTTGAGACATTCAGATGGTAGAGTCAGAATTTGGCGTAAACAGAATGAGAACATGGATCCATCATGCCTTGTTACCACTGTGCAGGCTGGTGGTGATGGTGTAATGGTGCGGGGGATGTTTTCTTGGCACACTTTAGGCCCCTTAGTGCCAATTGGGCATCGCTTAAATGCCACGGCCTACCTGAGTATTGTTTCTGACCATGTCCATCCCTTTATGAGCACCATGTACCCATTCTCTGATGACTACTTCCAGCAGGATAATGCACCATGTCACAAAGCTCGAATCATTTCAAATTGGTTTCTTAAACATGACAATGAGTTCACTGTACTAAAATGGCCCCCACAGTCACCAGATCTCAACCCAATAGAGCATCTTTGGGATGTGGTGGAACGGAGCTGTGCCCTGGATGTGCATCCCACAAATCTCCATCAACTACAAGATGCTATCCTATCAATATGGGCCAACATTTCTAAAGAATGCTTTCAGCACCTTGTTGAATCAATGCCACATAGAATTAAGGCAGTTCTGAAGGCGAAAGGGGGTCAAACACAGTATTAGTATGGTGTTCCTAATAATCTTTTAGGTGAGTGTATTTTATTGTTAGATAGCATTATTTTAATAAAGTAACCATTAATTTAAATTGTAATAATATTTCACAATATTACTGGGGTTTTTTTCCCCGTTTTTCATCAAATAAATGCAGGCTTGATGAGCATAAGATATTTCTTTAAAAAAATTAAAGATAGTAATATTTCTAAACTTTTGACCGGTAATTATATACAGTATGTCCCCAGGTTGACGTACAGGAAGAATATAGAGTTAATATGAATATAAAAATATAACATTAATGTAAATGGCATAGTTCAGATAATTTGAAAGAATTTGATGAAAAGTGTTTAAGTTCGTCTTTGAATGCCGACTTTACTATCTTGGCTAATCTAAGCATTTTGAGACATTCATCTTTTTTGAAACTCTCGAGGAGACACGTAAGATTACTAGGGTTTTTTTATCAGGAAAAAATAAAAATGTCATAAGTCTCAGTTTGCTCTCCATATAATCTCATTGTTGTCTCGGGGAAACATTTAAGATATTAAAGAGATCTTCTCTGGGGTTTTTATTTGTTATGGGTATTCATTCAGGCATTAGCACTGAACAGCCATGCTTGTGTGTGTACTGCGTGTGGCAGTGCATGTGTGTGCGTCTTGAAGTAAAAGGTTGTGTCTTGCCCTGGGTGACTAAATAACTGGTGAAAATAAGCGCTTGGCTCCCAGAACAGAGAGGCTGTGCAGAGGTAATGTAATATACCGAGCTCTGTGCAAATGTCAAACTAATGACTCACTTACTGTCATTATACACTCTCTCTCACACACACACACAGGTAGACAATGCAGTCATTCACATCACATTGTTGAGTACAGTAAATGTTTATCTGAACATAATCTGAATATAAATAAGTGTGTTGTAAGCTTCAGACAGTTCTGATTCGATAATAAATTGTGTTTCCATCTGTGAGAGGGAGTAATTGACTTGTTGTTGCATGAAGCCCATATCCGGACTGTGGTCTCTAAGGCCCTACAAACCGACTGAACCAACCCTTCAAGCACCCCCCACACTGTCCCGAACTGCACACATCCACAGATAACCAGCAGAGAGGAGCACAAATGTGTGTGTGTTGGAGAGAAAGTTTGTGTGTATGTGTGTGTGTTCCATGCACTGTTTCCTGAGTTCACACTCTGTTTGTTTAAAGAGCTGCTTTAACCTTCTTATTTTCTGCTCAATTCCACCATGAAGAACATTAGCCCGCCTTTCATCTGCCTACGGCCTCCGATCTCCCCCCCAGCTCACTGTGAGCTATAGAGTTATAGTGGAAAAAGGGTGGAATCGATCAACACAGTGACAAGAGAAAGTGCTTTGGGGAGGATTTGTCTTTTCGATTTTCGATTTTTATGAGTATACCATGCTCACGATATTAGGGAAATCATACATGTCAGTACTAGCTCATACTTTTTTTCTTGCAGCGCTTCTAATGTTACGGTCTGTGCAACAGCTGCCAAATAAATAAATGTAAATGTGTGCGTCAACGATCATTAGTTTTCTTTTTCCCAAGCGCATTGTCTGATGACATAATCAATTTCGTGACATTGTCCATTGATGCACATTATAAAACGTATTTAAGAAAAATTTGAGTTTTCCTGATGTGTAACTTCAATGACTAACTTTTGTCATATTTTTCTTTCAGGGTGTCTCCGCTGCAGAAGTCAGAGATTGTGGACATGGTGAAGAAGCATGTGAAGGCCATCACACTGGCCATCGGAGACGGAGCCAACGACGTAGGCATGATACAGACGGCACACGTGGGAGTGGGCATAAGCGGGAATGAGGGCATGCAGGCCACCAACTCATCTGACTACTCTATAGCTCAGGTCTGATACACACACTCATGTAATTCATTAATCTGTGACTCGATCACACACACACATCTCATCCTTAAAACTGTAATTACACTACCACAACACAAAACACACAGCAGTCTTCTGCCCACAGCGCTGTTGTATCCGGGTAGCTGATCCTGCTGTAATGGTTCACATGTGTTCCTGCGGGCAAACTAATTCTTCTCTCAACCTCTTTTTCTGTAGTTCTCATACCTGGAGAAGCTTTTACTGGTTCACGGGGCTTGGAGTTACAACCGGGTCACCAAATGTATCCTGTACTGTTTCTACAAGAATGTGGTTCTGTACATCATAGAGGTGCGTACTTTTCAAGGGGTAGTTCACTCAAACATGTGAATTCTGTCATGTTCCCAACCCATATTTTTTTCTTTCTTCTTTGAAACACAAACAATCATGTAAAAGATTAATGCTCTTTTCAATACAATACGTTTCATGCTTTGTGTGAGCTTTAAAGTGTGTAACATGTAATGTGTAGTTTCATGTAGTGTGTAACAGTTCTAAGTGAATGAAAATATCCTGCAAAGTTTTAAATCTGAAAGTGCACATTATATAAAGTATATAAAGTTATTGTCTCTCAAAAGTAAGAGTCAAAGATAGATAGATAGATAGATAGATAGATAGATAGATAGATAGATAGATAGATAGATAGATAGATAGATAGATAGATAGATAGATAGATAGATAGATAGATAGAAAGGGAAATTAATTGGTCAAAATGTGTGGATACCTTTTATATAGAAGTCTTTTTGCATTATGCATTTTTGGAAAAAAGTCATATGGGTTGGAATGACATTAATTTATCTTTTGGGCAAACTGTTCCTTTAAACAACATAGTTTTGTCTTTGGAATGTGTTGTACTTACATGGTATGAGTTCAGATCACTTTTTAAAGAGAGTCATCAAACCAGACCTTATCCACACACACACACACACACACACACACACACAAGCACACACACACACACACACAAGCACACACATGCTTACGCACTTTTTCGCTCCTTTTTTTCACACAGACACCCTTGCGTACATTAAGTAGACTGCTTGCAGCTGTTTATGGAAGTGTTTGACAGTGATAAATGAGATGCCCCCTCTAGTCTCTGCTTTCCATCACACACTCACACTCACACACACTCACAGGCACAGACAAAGAGCCGCTGACCCCTATCTATAGTGGCTGGGTCCTTCCAGTTCAAAACTGCATACCAGATACACTGTCATCCGAGAGCTGTGTGTGTGTGTGTGTGTGTGTGTGTGTGTGTGTGTGTGTGTGTGCGTGTGTGTGCGTGCGTGCTAGGTAGAGTGTGAGCTTTACTGACAGGGTCACCATGCTGTCCATTGGAGCATTTGTCAGCTGTGCCACCCCGTAAAATGGCAGCAGGTGCAGAAACATGCCCCCTCATCCCCCCTGAGGACTCGGCCTCTGTGTTTCGGACTGTGTGCTGATGTGGGTGGGTGTGTGTGTTATGGGTAGACCTGGGTAAAGGTTAAATGTTTAGATGTCTATATTTTTGGAATGCGATTGTCTGTGCACATCTGTCCATGTGTTTGGGGGAGAGGGTGTTTTGGGGGTCTTACTGAGGATTAGCTTCCAGCAAAGAAGAGCTTTAAAGGGCAAAGTTCACAGACTGTCTTTGTCTTCATAGCAGAGACATTGTGGGGGATGGACAGCAAGTGTACATGTGTATGAGTGTGTGTGTGTGTGTGTGTGTGTGTGTGTGTGTGTGTGTGTGTGTGTGTGTGTGTGTGTGTGTGTGTGTGTGTGTGTGTGTGTGTGTGTGTGTGTGTGTGTGTGTGTGTGTAGCCTTTTGTTTGTATGAACTGACCTCTGCCTTGAGTTTGATGTTGTCCGAAAGCAATTTGCTAGATGCTTTCCAAGTTACTCATCTTATTTGTGTCCTCTCATTATCACAGGATTGGTTATCTTCACTTTTGTATTTTTAACAAACTTCCACCTCTTTTTCCCACAGCTTTGGTTTGCATTTGTAAATGGTTTCTCTGGACAGATCCTGTTTGAACGGTGGTGCATTGGCCTGTACAATGTGGTATGTATGTGTGTGTCTCTCTCTCTCTCTTTTTAGAGTTTTTTATTTTATTTTTTAAAACCCATACCCACATTTTAGGTGCCTATCATATATCAGTCATTGAAACAAGCCTATTAGTCCTGATAAGGCTTTGGCAGAATCAAATGTATCATTCATAAAAAGGCAATCCCAGAATGCACTGCAAATTTCGTGAAAGGTTCATCCAAGATGTTGGACAGAAGATAATCGTCAGTAATAGTGATAGACCAATGTATCAACCTATCTTTGACCGTTTTTGATTTATCAGCAGATAAAAGGGCCCACTTTGCAACTATTATGTGTAATAACTATTTAATTTGCTGTCATTAAAATATATTAAATACACTAGCTTTCAAAATTGGTGTCAGTAAGATTTTTAATGTTTTTGAAAGAAGTCTCTTATGCTCATCAAGGCTGCATTTATTTGATGAAAATACAGTAAAAATAGTAACATTGTGAAATATTATTACAATTTTAAAACAACTTTTCTATTTGAATATATTTTAAAATTGAATTTATTCCTGTGATGCAAAGTTTAATTTAATGCATCATTACTCCAGTCTTCAGTGTCACATGATCCTTCAGAAATCATTCTAAATGCTGATTTGTTGCTCAAGAAACATTTATTATTATTATCAATGTTGAAAACAGTTGCTTGATATTTTTGTGGAAACCTTGATAATTTTTTCAGTCTATTAATTTCCATTCAAGAATACAATGTATAGACAGTTTAAAAGAACAACATGTATTTGAAATTGACATTTATATTTGAAATTATATTTATTTTAATGCATCCTTGCTAAATAAAAGTATTCATTTCTTTCTAAAAACAAACCCCAAACTTTTAAACAGTAGCGTATATATATACCTCCTCTCTAGGTATCATCATCAGTCATTGAAACACGCCTATTGGTCAACCACTGTCAGTGAAAGAAAAAATGTTACTTAAAATATTTTACAAATACACCAAAAGCCACAATTTTAAATAGTTAATAATAATAAAAATGTTTGTTTGCTATGTATGAAATCCATGAAATCCAAATCAGAGCCTTCAAGTCAGTGTTCCCAGTCTGACTTGGTTTTGGAACTATATATATATATATATATATCTCATATATCAGATTTAACGTTTGTGCACATGAGGTGGGGTGGCATGACATCCGCTTCAATTTATTTGTGTATTCTACTTTTCATTGTATATATATATATATATATGTGTATATATATGTGTATATATATGTATATGTGTGTGTGTATATATATATACATATATATATACATATATATATATATATATATATATACATTCTACCATTCGGGTACTAGGACCTGGAGGAGCTTCTGCTGCTGTCGAGGCTGCCGCACGCGCTAGAGAGTGGGGAGACGCTATCGGGCTTGTTTTGGGCTAGTTTTGTTGTGAACCTGTTGTCGGTCACGTCCTTCTGTACGTGCATTCACAAATTCAAGGCAGCATTTAAAAACATCAATATAAATCACCATACATGTTATGCTGACATGATCTTATCGCTATAGCACTCCTTGCTCACGTGAGTTATTGCAGGCGCATATCGGCAAGACATATCAGCAGATTTTTTTCATATCGGCATATATTTTTATATTTTAAGGTTTTATCGTCCGATTCCGATGTCATGCTAATAATATCGTGCCTCCCTAATATATATATGTATATGTGTGTGTGTGTGTGTGTGTGTGTGTGTGTGTGTGTGTGTGTGTGTGTGTGTGTGTATATATATCTGTATATATATATACACATATATATAATATATGTGTATGTATGTATGTGATATGCTACAACACTTTCATGAGTGTTCATGTATGTTTCAGATCTTTACTGCTCTCCCTCCTTTCACGCTGGGGATAGTTGACCGGCCATGCAGTCAGCAGAACATGCTACGATTCCCTCAGCTGTACCGCATCACACAGAATGCAGAAGGTTTTAACACTAAGGTACCTTACAACAACGAGTTGAGTAGTCGATACAAATGCACATTTTCAGTCACAAATTACTCATACTGACACAACAAATACTGCGAGACGAATAAATCTGTCTGCAGTGAGTGTTAGACTGTTATTATGATCACCGCGCTTGTCTACATCCTGTTATAATTGATTATCACGGTCTGATGTGGTTCACAACGTCAGCATGTTGTTTGACTTGTGATTTCCCTGTAGATAAACAGCAGTGCAAGAAGCTCTGCTGCCATCCAGATAATAATGAGATTCATGAGGCTGAAATAAGACAGTCATTCATTTATAGCTGGGGATCAGTGTTTGTATGTGTGTGTGTGTGTGTGTGTGTGTGTGTGTGTGTGTTTGTGCGTTTTAGGGGTGATCTGGGGGACATTGCACTAGCTGTGCAATTGCAGAGAAGCTGTTTGTGTGGGCTTTGTGTATCTTGGCATTAGTTTGTCTTGACTGACTCTCCCCCTCTCCCGTTCCTGCTTTCTGTCCCTCCCTTCCTCTCTCTTTCATTGCCTCTTTCTCTTTTTCCAGGTCTTTTGGGGTCACTGTATAAATGCTCTCATTCACTCCATTATTCTCTTCTGGTTTCCACTCAAAGTCCTGGAGCACGGTAACTATCTCAAGCACTCACAAGCACACATGTAGACCACTCCGGCTTGAGTGTGTCATTTGCTAAGTATCTTTCATCGCCCCTTTTGTTTCTTCAGACACTCCCTTTGACAACGGCAACAGTGTCGACTACCTGTTCGTGGGGAACATCGTCTACACGGTGAGTTGTCAGCGTGGCATTTACTTCTCCGTAGCTCCCTGCCAATGAGAGGTCACACATCATTTCCTCGCTAGTGCTGTTATTCCGTTCGCTGGCCGCCAGTGTTTACACTGTAAACTTGTTAATTTCTCTTTTCAGCTGGCTATTCTTGAAAAAAGTCCTTGTGAAATGATCCCATAACTCAGAGCAAGAATGACAGGAACTCTGCGGAATCTGATCAGAACCGACAGGGCCGCTCACCAGTGGTTTTTGTGGTCAATTTATGACTGAAATTCTGCATTTCAGCTCTAGTATTTATGGTTCTGACTGGAATTTAACTAATTTATTACTTAAAGTGCTTGAAATGGTTTAGTTTTTTTCTGGTCTATTAAAAGTTCATATTCTGTATGAGTGTTCC